>LR812522.1:20819410-21124410 GCA_903798195.1 Danio kyathit
TATGCCTACCAGTTACCAAACATTTGTGTTCATCATGGAAAAAATACTATGCTTTTGTAAGTAAACTTGGCCAAATGCAATCAGGGTTAGCTTAAACATGAACAAACTTAGCAACACAGCTAACGTTATTGTAAAACGAAAGTAACGTTAAACACTAAATATCTTACTGTATTTCAACATCATTCCGCTGTACAGAACACAGTTAACAATTTGCTAAATGAATAAAGACACGTGACAGATCACTAACGAACACACAGACACAATAACGTCAAAAACCAGGTATAAAGCATAATAATTATAAAAAATCCTCAAAAACGAAAATAACTCAACTTTAGCGCCATCTTGTGTTGAAAATGTAGTGTAGAGATATTAATTATGTCTTTACAAAAGCAAAAAATCTCAAGTGGACGACTGTATCAAGGACGTCGAATTTACTTTAATGGCTGTTTGTTATTTCTTCATTATCTGTATAAAATCCAACTTCCGCTTACAAAGCGGATTGTTTACTATCTTGGGTAGCCGTTGCCTAGTGACAGGACACCAGCCTGTTGCACGAGAGTTTGTGAACATGGTAAGTCAGCTTTCCAAACGTTTTAGAGAAAAATATATATGTATTAAACGTACTAAAATGCATGCACATATGTGAAATGACTTCATCCATATCCTAGCAATGTACATTTATTCATGATATAGTTTATAATTATATTATAGATTAATTTATGTTTTCCAAGTGATCATATTATTTCTCACCTTTTCTATAACAGCCACCGAAAGATGGAAAGGTATGTTGTTTCACCGTGTTACTAATGTTGTGTATTTAAACGCAAAGTTACATTTTAATAAAATAAAGGTGTTTGTTTGGAGGTCAACTTTAAACAACTTAATAAATATTAATTTCTTAGTAAAATAAAGTTTGTAGAACATCAACATTTGTATAATTTGTAGAACAACGTTAGAACTTAAATTTAAAGCATCAAAAAGTGAAGACAAAGTATTCATTTTAAGAAATAATTTTCATTTTGAATTCAGTCTGCAAAAAAGAAAGGAGGAATCAGCAAGGCTGAAAAAGAGAGACTGCAGAGAGAGGAAGAGGAAAAAAGACAAAGAGAAGAAGGTATACTGTAAGAAAAATCTGCCGTTATTATAATTTAATGTTTTAACTGCATGCCTGATGATAAATTTGTGTTTTTTTTCCTGTAGAAGAGGCTCGTCTCATTGCTGAGCGTGAGGAGAATGAGCGACTTGAGAGGGAGCGAATAGAACAAGAGAAGCAACATATACTTGAGTTAAAGGTCTGATGAACTTTCATTTAAACACTCACAATCAGTCGCACAACAAGCTTAAGTGGACATGCAACTCTCTGAACTTATAGTGTGTGACAAGTTTGAATCTGATGACTGATTGACCCCTGTCAATGTCTCCAGGACAGAGAGCGCAGAGAGGACGAGCTGAATGAATTGCGTCACATTTTAGATGATAATTCCTTTGCAGTGACTGTGTGGGAAGCAGAGTGCAGAGAAAAGTCAAAGGTAGAAGAGTTGCGTAGCTTTATTCAGATTCCCCAGTGTCTACTTGAAGGTTATTAAAGGATGATTTGATCTTTGGTCTTTATAGTGGGAGCGCTATATGCATTGCGATGGCAGTCCAGACCCATCAGTGCAGCCTGAAATCAACACTTACATCAGTTTGTGGAGAGACGACTCAGAAAACCAAATCCAAAAGGTCTTGCAGGAATGTGCTCTCACTCTTGAGGTTAGATCAGTACTTTGGATCGGTTGTTTCCAAGTCAGTTATTGACTAAAATGATTCTGGTATAATAATATATCCATTATTATCAGTCCCTCCAGGAGTCCTAAGAAGTTTTTTTGTGTATCTTCACAGCAAAACACAACAACTGAAGCATATAATGTCATACATTTTGAAAAAAATGTCACAAAATCTGTGATTTTAGGCCACAAATATATTTAAAAAGGCTGAAGGATGTATGATCACTGCTTATAAAACATTTACTTAAACATTTAAAAGTAAACCTCTCTGTACTAGGACTTTAAGGGATGAATGTTTCATTTTCATCTAGCAGATGATAAATTGTAAATAAAATGTTGTTTCACATAAAGAGCAGTCATTTCAGGTTAGGATAGCTATAAAGTTTGAATTCATACTCCTTTATTCCTGCTGATGAACTGTAAAAAAAAAAAGCCAAATCATCAAAATCTACCTGATTTTAGGGAGCCTGAGCATTTAAAGCAGATGACATAACTGCTATAGAATCCCAAGCAGTTAATAATATTAAGTTTATGTAGTATATGAGTATATTGGCTTATCAGGCCACCGTAATACTGTAAATACAAATGGTAACATTAAAACTATAAGGTGGTTTCCATAGCAGTATTCTGTTGACATCACATGTTACAGATGGTGGGCAATGATTAATCATCAAGCACGTACAGTTAGATGCGTCATGTAAAAAAAAGTATGCAGTCTGAAACAGGAATTATACAGAAGAGGTTTGATGCTGAGTAACAAAAAAAGACATGCTAAAATTCACACACTACGAAAGGAGAAAAACGAAAACTATTTATCTTGGACAGCTTGAGAAGGAACTGGACTTTCTCTTGGGTGATGGACCCGAGCCAAGCACTGCTGAGCAGTATCAAGAAACACTTCTGAGTCTACAAAATCTCATCCACTACAAACTGAACCAGGCCACTGAGAAGCTTCTGAAGGTAGGAGTTCTGCAGAGATCTGTCTGTGCTGTTCACATCTATTTCAACACATGAATACAGTATTAATGTGTGTTTTACTCTCCATCCAGTTTGCAAATTACAATTCCGACATTGACACTGGAAACATGCAGACTGTGGTCAAAGACGGCAATATCACTCTTTGTCTGTGGGCAAATCTTAACAAAAACCCAAGGTTTATCTATATTCTTCTTTTAAATTTCAACCCGCTTAATGAGATATAGGAAGTAAACTTTACTATTCATGTTTCCAGGTTTAAAGGTTACAAGTTCGAAGAAGTAGGTCTGGGTTTTGAGCTGCCGAAGCCCCTGGCTGTGATTGAGGTCGCAGTTCGGATTCTTCACACACGCTATGACCACTTGTCCCACCACAGCGAGCGAGAACAGCTCCAGAAATGGAGATCCATGATGGAGGCCATTCTTACTCAAACTACTGAGAGTTCTGCAGCAGCACATGATGGGAAGATGGAGGGAGAAGAGGGTGAGAGTGAAAGCTCAAAGCAGGCGGAGGAGGAATGCCATTCGGTCAGATCTGAGAGCAGGAAGAGGGTGAGTGAGGTTTTGATTATGTTTTGTAGTGGTTTGTGTTGCTGTTGTTATTATTAATGTGTGTCCATGTGTCAGAGCGCTGTGAGTGTGATCTCAGCTAAGGAGGGGAGGAAGAGCTCTTCGATCAAGCTGTTAGAGGAAGGAGAAAGTCAAATGGAGGAAATCACCACAACATTAGAAGCAGGTTTGTGTTCTTTTATTTCCTTTTTTTGTCATATGCTGCTTACTTAATTCAATATTGATGAGAAGTCTTATTTTAATATATAATGTGAAATTTATTGTAACTTATAATTGTTTTATTTTAGATTTTATTTTGCTCATGATTGCTTAAAAACAGTAAAACTTTTATGTAACCTTTGCATTTATTTAAATATACAAAAGTAAAATAAAAACTTAATTAAACTAAAATAAAACATACACAAAATGTTTTTGCATAAAAAAAATTGAAATAAATGCCATAAGTTTT
Source organism: Danio kyathit (assembly GCA_903798195.1). Taxonomy (NCBI): domain Eukaryota; kingdom Metazoa; phylum Chordata; class Actinopteri; order Cypriniformes; family Danionidae; genus Danio; species Danio kyathit. Next base: position 20,823,169 of record LR812522.1, read on the forward strand.
AAGTCATTTTAGGCCACAAATAAATATCTAAAAATCCTGAGGGATTTTATTTTAAAATTCTATATTTTCAGTTTTTAAGGTTGTCAATTTATGTGTTTTTCTCAATTCTGTTTTTTAATCTCTATTTAACTTTCATTTAGTTCAGCTTTAGTAATTTCAGTACTTCATCTTAAACTGTTCTAAAGTGTATATTGTATAAGCTTAATTTCAATATACTAAGACAAATTAGAATTTTCATTCAAACTCACGTTGTGCATCTTTCGTAATATACATTATACTATTGTGTATAATATACTCTCTAAAATGCAGTTATTTGTTGCTTACTGCTTAATTAAATTGTCTCTAGATCAACATGACCCCTACCCATCACCTGCTGAACCTGTGACTGACAACACTGATGTCCATATAGTGGATCTGCAGCAGTTCACACCTCTGGGTGGAGTCTTTTACTTCGACCTCTTCCACATGCCGCCCCAGTCTCGCACAGTTAAAGGCTGGGAAATGAGAGAGGTATATTTTGAGATAGAATCCAAGGCATCATAGAGAATGAAATACATTAATCATAATATATTGACATGTTTTATCAGTTATTAGACAGTGGTCTCCAGGTCTTCCCCTATCCCACTGAGCAGTCCCGCATTCAGAGCTCTACCTCAGTGAAGCTGGATGAACACAGCGGTACTACTGTAGCCTCATTGCCTGTAGGGGTCACTGCAGCTCTGCCTCACTCAATATTGTTTCTGGAAGATCCGCAAGTGGCACGTTGGGATCCTATTGGTGAACAATTCACATCACATTGCATGTGAATAAATGAACACATTGCTCTTTAATTTACATCTCAATATATTTCTTATACCTGTTTTTCTGCAGGTCAACACTGGCGGACAGACTGCATTTCTGAGACATCTTATGATGCAGAATCCCGCACCATCTCCTTTCAGATGACTGCATTCTATGCCTTCACATTACTGCAGGAGACATATGCTAATATGCCTTTCCAGTCATGGGAGCTGAGACCTCTTGGCCAAGACTCAGCACTGTTCACAATCACTGGAGCTCTAATTGAAGTCAGCATCACAGTCAAGGCAAGAGAGGCTGTCCAAACATTCACATATGTGCTGCGCTTTAATATTATATAATCAATGTATATATAAAAATATTAATAAAATGTAAATGAAATTCATTTTACCTTCATAAGGTCAATTCTTAACACTTACCAAGAAACAAGAACAAGAACAATGGTTAATAACAGACTTTGTTGTCTTTTACATTAAAGCATAGGTCGCAAACTATATAAGTAACAGGTTTGGACACCCCCCAATAAAAAAATTGTCACAAGTTGCGGCAAACAGTTTAAAACCATGTAAATGATACATTTAAAAAGTAACTAATAGGGCATTGTTACAATATTATGACAAATCATTATTTTCTGTAGAGTATAATATCAATTGAGAGAATACATAAATAAAGCTTGGTGGCTACAGAAACAAGACATCAGTTTTATGAAAGTTATGAAAATTATAATCACTGAAGCTGTGAAATCAGTCATACTACATCATTTTATCACATTGTTTTGCACACACATTAAGCAAAACTAACATTTTCAACTAAAAGTTACATGACTGGTTATAATGCCACCACTGTGTATGCAATAAATGTAATGTCACATGTAATCTCTTAATGTTTAAAAGTCAAAGAAATCTCCCCTTTTGGCATCTGCATTAAATTTACAAACATGATTTAATGTTTCCACAAATCCAACAAATACAATAGATGTTTGAAGGATAGTGGCAGATCACAAGATTTCAGATCACAATTAAGTATTTAAGGCTGCACTGTGATCCTTAAAGAGACATCTTAATATAGTTGGTTTATTTTTAGCAGATTGTTATTGGTTTTAGAGGGATTTGCACATATTTTACAGCTAAGGTTACCTTAACTTCAGATATATAAGGTTATTCACTGTATTAGTCATGAAAGTCTGCACTCTGCAGGGGTTGCCTGATATTATTGCCTGTTTTCTTCATGTTGATTGCACTGTGGGGGTTTGATTTGGCCAAACGTTTTTTTTTTTTTTTTATTAATAAATTACAAATTATAATACATACTTATCACTAAATAGATGGGCTCAAATTCATTGCATGCATGGCCATATAAAACGAGTAGATCCAAACAAGAAATAAAAAAGCATTCTGTCATTGAACCATTTCCTTTTTATAATACCAGAAGTATACTTCAGTTCAAGACCTGATTGTTTACAATACAAACCCAAGGCTACAGAGAATGCTGTGGCCTCTATGTGCAATCACCAGCACTGATCGATAGCTTTTTTATTTTTAAGGGTAAGCAGTGTATGCTGCACATGGAAGAGACAAAGGACCTGGACCATCTTTTAGGGAAGTGGATGAGCGCCTTGGAACTGCAGAAGGCCATGAGGAAAGCTGGGATCAATATATTTGTGAATGAGTATTCCGACAAATACGTCAGCATCAACCTAAAGGTCTCAATTACCTTAAGATTCCATACAATTGTTCACTAGCCAATACTAGAACCACACAAACGTAACATTTTATCTATTTCTCGTTTAAAGGATCCGTTAATAGAGCACACAGTATATGAACAAATGGCCTTAATGTCCTCAGCTGTGGCTTTTTCATGGAGCCGCTGGAACGCACAATGTCGACAAGAGCACCTTGTTCTTCAAGTACGTCATACATTATTGACAAACTGAAGCAATATTAGACATCTAAGGATGTTGATCACTGACTTTTAACCGTTTGACTTTGCAGGCATGTGAACAGTTGGAGGCGGGGCCTGTAGCTGAGGAGGCATGGTCTCTTTACCTGTTAGGTGCCCAGAGGAACCAGCATCTGAAGATGAAGGAGCAGGAGGACAGCTTCTCTCCAGAGCTGGCTGAGGGTAGCGAGTTTCACTCCACCTTTCTGCACATGCTCAGACAGGACATGAGCACTGAGGGTCAAACCAGAGTCCGTCAGTCTCACCATCTCTACATCGACACTGTACAGAGGCTCCTCTGTGCTACACGTGTCCTCACATATTCCTGATGGGAGAAAGGGAGTATGCACATCCAAAAAAACAGACAACAGGCACACACAGTAATATCTAAAACATTTGACAGCCGTTTTGAATATATACATATGATAAGGTCACTGCAACATATTGATGATATGACATGCTGTAAGGATGTTTCTAAAACTATATTACAGTAGATCCTGAATATATTTGTTTTTCTATAGCTGTGCGTTTCTTACAAAGCTTTAAAGAACCCTATTTAGGGCCTATTTTGGAAGCCTTCATGCCTAATAATTCGCATTTCATTTAATACAGCATTCTGGGAGGACCATTAGCACTGCATGCTTTGGATGTCTCCTTTGTCTGGCATACCCATTACAGGTCTTTCAGTCTCTTCTAATGAGCAGATGATCTGAATCAGGTGTGTTAAGGAGGCATGCAAAATGTGCAGAGCTGGTGGTCTTCCAGGAATGTGGTTGAGAAACACAGATTTAATACACATTATTTATAATGAAAGAAATGTGTGTGCGCAATGCAAAATACAGTTCAAATAAGCTTTTCTTTTATATTAATTCAGCACATACCCTTCCAGCTGCAACCCATCACCGGGAAACACTCTCATTCACACACATACACAACGGACAATTTAGCTAACCCAATTCAACTATATTGCATGACTTTGGACTGTGGGGGAAACTGGAGCACCCGGAGGAAACCCATGCAAACACAGGGAGAACATGCAAACTCCGCACAGAAATGTTAGTTGCTATATTAACAGTTTTAGACAAACATTTAAAGGTAGGTAAACATGAGTATTAAGAAAACAGACTGACTCATGAGCATTTGTTGATGATAATCAGTTACAAAGTAACTAGTTATTGTAATTAAATTACTTTCAGCTAAAGAGTAAAGGAGCATATAGAGTATATAAAGTATAAGTAAAATAGTATACTAAGGGATTACTTTTCATTTTACTTACTGTTATTATAATGTACTTGCCTTGAGTACTGTAATTAAATTCAATAGTTATGTACAAATCAATTCACAGAATCAGAGTAATGTATTTTGTTATTTAAATATAGTTTTCATTTATCAAAAGGATTCCACATGAGACAATGAAGTGAGAAATTAATGAAAATATAACTTATAAAGTCAGAGAAACAAATTGTATGTATATTGTTATTCAGATATTTTGCAGAATAACTTAATTTGTCTGACAATTAAAAGACTAAATTGTCTGAGAATGGCACATGCTTAAGAAACAATGAATTGAGTAAAACAATAATGACAATATGGTGTCATTACTTTGAAACATTTTAGTAGTGTTTTTTTTTTTTAAAGCTAGAAGATCCTGTTTGATTAAATTTCTTTTTTATGTGATTCATTTGAATAAGTAATATAGATTCAATTAAATGGAGTAGTTATGTTACGTTTCAGATATTAGAGAAGTGATTAAATGCTATTTTATTCATGTATTAGTCATTAATTATATTTTTGAAGTAACTTGCCCAATACTGCTCATGAGTCATGATTCACTTAGCTCGTTTTCCTGCAGTGAAAAGTGAGATGATTTGGATCGGTTTCTTTATTGTGCAAAGTTTCTCTCCCCCCTCTTTGGAACATACAGACATGTATGAACATTTAACAGTGAACATCAAAGCAACAATTTCATGAGGATTAAAAAAAGTGTTCGTAACAATTAATAATAATCAGAAAAAAATCTACTGCATAAAACTGTAAAACAATAAATTAACAAAAAAAGCAAAAAAATATTTTTTTAAAAATCTCTCAATCTCAATACTCTTTCAAACAACCCATAAAAATACACTGATCTATTTCAAAGGTTTTAAAAACGGCAGCCATTTCAGGCACCCGACACATTTTTGCAGTTTGCTCATCCACTCCATCCCAAGCATTAACCGTGTGAGTGTCTCATACAATGTCTCTAACATACGTGGCCAACACAGCGGTTTGTGTACACAGCATCCAAGCAGTCTGTAGTTTTCAGCAAATCTCTCTTGAGACGCCCACATTTCTCTTTACCTTCAGGAAGAAATGGTCACAAAGAGTTTCTGTTAGAAGGACAGGCAGCAGTGTTGCATTACAGCTCTTGTAGCCGGAGGAGTTTTTCTGAATGTCAATACTGGCTACTGCAGCCTTGCCGACCCCCTGGTGTCACACAGGGGGCTGGCCGTTGTGCCTCAGCCCAGTATAGGGCCACAGAAGCTGCTGGATGGTCATCCAGGAGTCCCCGGTGCCCACAGGTGCTGCATCTACTGCAGGCTGTAACATCAGACTCGCCAGCAGAGCCAGTAGAACAGCTAGAACTACAAATAAGGCCACCCAAATCCAAATCCCCCTGGCACCTCTGGACGCTGCAGGCCTCCCCTCCATCAGGTTGGGCGGAGCGTGATCTGTTGGGCTGGGGGTGGGACTAGGATAAAGAGTAAAATAAAAGTTTTAAGAGGAAAGTACAACAGAATACCTTCAGTAGCAGGAGGCAATGTGCATTTTGTTATGCTAAACCAGAAAAGAGCTGCAGAAAAAGTGTACATCATTAGGCCAGAACATACTCTACAAGCAGGCGAACACAAACACTTGGAAATATACACAGCAACCGTGTGATCTCACTGTCAATACTTAATGTGCATTCTCTAGAAATCAATAAGACATGAAATTAGACTTGCTTAGCTAGAAGCATTCGCCACATAACATGTATAGAGGATGTTCTGGCCTTATTTTCATTAGAAAATATACAAAGCAGGTCATAAAAAACAACAAATGATTACAGAAGTTTGAATAGGTGAGATGGCTGAGGCGACCTGAAGAGAATATGCTGAACATTCAGAGGAATGTGAGAAATGACAGCTGCTGCTGAAAGCAATGTTTGACAAGTACATGATAAACAAGACACATGTGAATGTTCATGTAGTTCTGGAGTGATAGACCAATAAGTAGGGCCAGACAGATTCTGCGGGCATTTTTTGCTATTTCTGTGGAGAATTTTGTAAAAAAATCTGCAGATTTATGCGGAATGATTTTAAGAGTATCATAACTAAAAACTTAAAATATGAAATAAAAAAACAAAACATTTTTAACTTTATTTAATGTTTACAATGCAAATCCAATTAGATCCTCTTATTTGGTAAAAAAAGTAAGTCTCTCATATAATAGATCTACTAAATGACAGTATTTAAACTGTATTGTAAATAAATCATATGAACATTTTATTATTACTATTATTATATCACAATAATATTAGTGAAACTAATTTACAAAATGAATAAATATAAATTTACACACATTTAAGAAATAGACCCAATGATGGGCTAAAAATCTGCGGATTTCTGCGCTCGCAGATGCCGTGCGGGCCTACAGATAAGTAAATATATATAGATCAAACTGCTGTCAATTTTGAGGTCATCTAATAATAATGATCGTTTCAAAATATACAGGCTTTTTCTTTACTTTCATGCTTAAATATGTCAATTCTATAATTTTTGTGCATCGAGTTTTACTGCCATTTTATTACCTTTGATTAATATTTATAAATGCACTACAGTTAGAATGCTTTTTAAAGTTGTTTTTTTAATCAAAAATACAGTAATACAATTTTGACTTAGTCCCTTTATTAATCAGGGGTTGCCACAGCAGATTGAACCGCCAGCTTTTTGTAAAATATTACTACAACTAAATAACTTACGGAAATATAATTTCACTTATTAATTTTACTAAATTAAATTAATTTCATTGACAGTTCAAAAGAACAGCATGTTTATGAAAGCTTTCTGATCCCAAACGTTTGAATAGTAGTGCATATCCTGTTTTTTCATCTTGCTCTATGCTCAAGTTATCGGTCTACCACATGTCCAGTTTTTAGGAAAATATTCCAGTCAAGACTATGTGAGAACACTGTGGGATCAGAGTACATTGACAACAGTCCATCAATATAGAAAGAAAAAACAAAAAAGACTTAAACATTTCTCTCTGAAACCACAGATAGGCTGCTTGGATTATGCATTGCAGATGATTATAGCAGAAAACATGCAGTGGTAGTTTCATTTTGTGTTGAAGAGGAATCAGTGTCCATTCAAAACAAAACGATTTCCGTAGCTTAACTGTAGGAGCAAAAGACTGCGAAATTATTCACAGGAAACCCTTGATTTGTTGTAGAAAATGCCTGAATGCTGAAGCAGAGAAACAACGGAGGCGGTAGGTACACTAACATCTTAGCTGGCATTATGAAGGAGGTGATTTTGATGCCTAATTCTGTTAAGCTTGTCCTTCTGTCCGACGCTGGCTCTTCTTTGCGCTCCTCCTCTGAGTGAGAGTCTGTGTCACATCCATACCTGTGCAAAGTTTACACTGCACTGAGTGCCCACCATTTTGGCTCAAAGCCTCCATTGTTGCTCTACATGACTTGACCTTTCCGTGGCACACTGGATTTATGGTTTTGACATGAAATGAATGCGAAAGACGGAAGGTACACAACAGTTCTTCACGCGTGACCTTACCTATTCATCAGAGTGGGCTCATCAATGTCGGCCCAAGTACCAGAGCTAACAAAGCGCTTTAGCGGTGGCCTCTTGGCTGCCATGTTCCTGTAAAGCGGTCGACACACAACCATGACATCCTCTCTCGCAGCGCAAAAACATGCACAGGGTTATAAAAACAATCAGCACGCAACTCCAGCAGAGATCAGGGGTCCAATTTCCATAGAGCTACTGATAAGTGTAGAATTTGAATGTACTTTAAGTTGCTTTTAATAAAAGTGTCAGCCAATGAATACATTTTGTTCCTGGGTAAACACCAATTTGGAAAATAAACAGTGACAGGCAGGGACTCTGGGTGTTTTTTTTTTTTTTTTTTAGACACAATCACAAAATATAATTCACACACTTACCATGGTGACCTTCGAGAGAGTCTCTCTACCTCAGTCTCTGCCATGTCTTTGGGCTGTGAATTAAAAACAACAGCTTTTTTTAGATGTTCCACTTTATGTTTACCAAAACCATCTATATTAGAAGATAAACTCCTCACCATATCAAAATGGGTCTGTCCTCCAATACTGCGGGGAATGGTGGCTATACTAATACGTCGGCTAGTGGTCTTTGTACAGAAAAAATAAAAATCAGTACAAATAAACATTGAAAGTGTATTCATACGCTTAATGTGATGTATTATGCATCTTTACTCACTTTAAAAATGTTTGATGTCTGTTTCTTGTTTCTAAAATCATCTGCAAGCACAAAATAACACCCATGTGATTAAGACACAAGATAGACTGGTATTATTTTTGTTTATGGTTATGACATACCCCTCTCACTGTGAGACCCAAAGGACCTCTCATTCGGCGTGAGGTTCTCCCTGAGCTCCAGCAGCTCTGCATGCTCCTTGGTGTACATCCTCCTCAAGTTCTCCACATGCTGAATCATCACCTCCACCGTTTTGCCCACTCTGGTCTCCTACACATGCAAGGAAGTTGAGAAGTAAACAAGCTTCTTTGCTATGTCAGGATTTAGTGAGCAATTTCAGCACTCTGGGTAAACAAACCTGATGAATGGCCCCGAGCATCTCTGAACGGCTGGATACTCTGGTCATGGACTGGACGAGGATCTCCAGGTTCTTCTGCACGCGATGGATGATCTCCATAGACTGGTTATCCTCCTCACACCGTGGGATCAGAGCCTATATAACAAAACATAGTGTGGTCTATTCACACTACTTATCCAAACAGAGGAATTCAGAACACTTCTTTTAGGGAAATATTAGAATTTCCTGTTCTGAGCAGTGTATACATGCATTTATACTTTTTTTTTGTACCTCCAAAGAGTGCAAAAATTGACACAGACCTGCAGTAGACCTTTACAACTGTTCACTTCCTTGCGGACGTTCTCCTCAGCCAGGTCTCGTGAGCGTTCCTCCAGGCGTAGCCTCTTCTCCAGGGTAAACATGTCACATTTGAAGCCCAGAGATAACCGGTGGAACTCCGCCTGCAGGATAACACACTAGAAACATTCTAGAAACGTTTCGCACACTGAGAAATCTGGTAAACTAGTATGCTCAATTACTAGTGTGGAATGTAGCCCTTTATTCAGAATGCTTTTAATTTCTTCACAATTATGCTGCCACTTCATATGAAGACATAAGTTAATGATTTCCATTTTTAATGTACTTATTATGAATTTTTAACTACTTCAATACATTTTTGATTGTTATTTTCCTAGATATGTAGATTAATCTTTTCACAGAATGAAAAAAAAAAACTATTTTACCTCAATCTCTTTGTCACTTGGCGACAGGCTGCAGATGAAATTTCAGATTAAAAAGAAGCATGAATATGTCAAGTGAAGACACGTTTGAATCAGATTAAAATGCATGGATATCAATTCAGTACACAAGCCATAATAACCTGTTCTTGTCATCCTTGGTGGAATCGCTGGCATTTTCAGAGCTGACAGATGTGTCACCTGAGGATAGGAGATTGATATCAAGGCAACATCTTAAAAAAAAAAAAAAAATGCAGGCATGGGGAACATTTATCTACCTTCTTTTTCTGTGACCACCGTAGGCTCACCGTCTTCTTGAGCTTTTTGTTCCTCGATGACTTCCATGCTGCTCATTTCCTGTAAAAAGATAATTTCACTTTAAATATCCAACACTTTAGCACATTTATAATAGAAGCTTTTTTACTAAGCATTAGAAGCCATGCTATCAATGTTGATTATTAAGATCACAATTTATCATTGAATATTGAATTTATCAAAAGGTTATATGAAATAATCAATGTCAAGCAAGCAAAACAAACAGAAACTGTGCATGTGTATTGATGCAGAATGAGAGACACAAGTGTTTGTATAGCACATTGACCACATGGTGCTAGTTTCAGTTTCTCTTTAGATAAATTAATTTAGGCTTGACATTCACATGTCATTTTAGTGACTGGCACAATAACTTTGGATAGTTTTATACCTACACTTTTCATTCCTTTTTATATATAATTAAAGAATATGTTATGGGGAAACTAAAACAGATGATGTTTGTAAATATTTGATTTACTTTTAGTTACTGGTAACGTACAGTATCATACATTATTACTGAATATAATTATAATATATGACTTACTGTACACACTAAAGTAGCTTTATCTCTATGTTTTCTTTCAAGGATACAATTTTCACAGAATGAAGTAGAACTATTTTTTCCTTAAATTAAAAATAAAGAACTTCACGTAAGCATCTAGCACAGCAGGTTGGACTAGACTCTCCTGGCTTTTCAATATATACTTTTAGCTCATATATGCTGGCGGGAGGGTCTCTTACCTTCTTGAGCTTGTTCCTCGAGGCCAGGGGATCTTTTTTGGGGCTTTGTGTAGCAGGAACAGTTGGAATGTTATCCTCGCTGGCAGCAGGGTCAAAGGTCATGTCTTTCACTTTTTCAGAAGGATCCTTCAGCGAGTCAGCTGATCCTGTTGAGTTTGAATCAGATGTGACCACTGTCTTTTTACTGCCTATCTTGTCTTTGTCTAAAAAGGGTGTAAAGAAAGGAGAAGAGACACTTGTGAGGCAAAATAGCTCTGTTCTGAAATCTAGTGAGCTGCCAAGCAGATAAGGTGAGACCCAATACTAAATTACTAAATTACTAATACGTAAACCCAATACCATACTAATAATAATAATAATAATAAGTTTGTACTATGTGTATGCTATGATATTTTATTCTTTGATTATTGCAGTTATCTTAACACCAAACTCCACTGCGATCAATTGTGAGAGTCAGGTTTCATGTGACACCAAAAATTGCAACCTAAACAGAGTTAGACTCTTATGAGTTACCAGTTTAGTTAGTACACTCCTTATGTAGGCAGTTTGCAGCTGGTATTGTTCATAATTATAATATTTACTAATATGTGAAATTCACATTTGTTTTTATATGCTCTGTTTCCATTTTAATTTCAAAGGTTTACATAAATGTAGATCTCATCTATGACAAATATGTCATCTTTGTCAACTTATTCATTGTATTTTTATTGTTTATATTGTATTGTTGTAATGTTTTACTATTTTCTTCACTGTTTTATTGTTCTTTGCCTTGTAGCGCTTTAAGTCTGAGAAAAAGCGCATTACAAATAAAATTCATTACTATTATTTTTATTAGTAGAGATTTTTTGCATATCCAGTAGTTTTTCTTTTACATGTATAATTCTAGCACTTCCACTAAAACTAATTTTTAGTTGCTTTAGGCAACATTTCTAATTTTCATTTCAGCTTGTCATATTATACAGTACATTTAGTTTTAGCTAAAAATAACAACACTACAGCTCAGTAGTGCTCGAAATTATAACAAAACAATTCAGCAGGCATGAAGATTAATTTATAAAGCTAAACGTATATCAATTACATTAGAACAGTGGAATTCAGGCTTCAAGTATTTGTCTAGTAAGTAAACATTGATTCAATCTTTCTTCTGTAAATATATTCAAAGCATCAGTCAGCAATGAAAACAAATGGCTTTATCTTTGTGTCATCACTCGCCAACTCATTTTAAAAAGACAATATAAATAAACATCTATTTTGATATTATGTTATACAGCAGAAGTAATCTCTAAATTGCATCGCATATGTATCATAAACAGGTATGAAACCATCTTTTTTATTCCAGATTGTTCCTGAAATACAAGTACACTCTAAAACCCTATTCAAAATGTCAGAAAGGGACTTCCTCAGGTGTATTTCCTCCTACCTGGTGAGTTCACCCCAGCTGACGTCACCTCCACTGCCTCTGGCATGGCCTCCTCTTCCTCTGCTACAGGCAACAAGAGACTCCTACAGAAATAAATACCCGCAATTATACGACAACTATTTTATGATTGACAAAACAACACTAAAAATCAGTGCATCAACCAATGGCATTCAAATGTAAAATACAGATCAATTAAAAAAAAAATACTCACTTGTCCGATTTTGCGGATACTTTAGAAAGCTGTCCCTCGCTCAGTCTCTATAGATGACAACAGTATGGCATTATGACCCAGTGACACACTCAGAGCACCAACACATACACCCAGTACATTTCACAAATGCATATGCAAATAAGCAAAACACGCACACAGCTCCATACCTGTCTTATGACATGGCAGATGAAATATAAGAGCTACTCTCTTCTTTACAGAGAGAGAGAGAAGTGCTAGATACTTACATAATGTGTGTGAGAGCTCTACAGCTGGCAGAGGGAGAGAGAGGATGGTAAAGACAGGAAAAGAGAGAGAGAGGGAGTGACAGAAAGAGAGGGGGACGGAGGGAGGGAGGAGGAGAGCACTTGTACTGGCAGAGTTCATTCAAGTGGGAGTGAAAAAGTGCTATACTTGTTCCAAACATACTGATGAAAAACCACACACATGCACAGCCTGAGCAGCATATTTGATCATCGAGTTCATAAAACTGAAGCAAAATAACAATTAAAGAAGCAACAAACAACACCAGATCTGTTCCGATTGAGTCACAGTCAGCGGGGAAGAAACAAATGTGTGAATAATTTGTTGGTTGCACTTTGCAAAGTTGGTTTGGTAAAGTAAATAGGCTTCTGAAAATCTTCCTATATTTTCTGTTGACGTCAAAGGCTGAGCGTCCAATCTGTCATTTGGTAGAATGGCCAGCTAAATAAGGCAGATCAAAACATGGATGGCACTAGGCATGGGCCGGTATAAGATTCTGACGGTATGATGACCTTGGCTAAAAATATCACGGTTTCACGATAATCATGGTATTGTGATCACTGCAGTAAAATAAGTTCCTTTAAAATGTCTGGGTAAAAAAAAAAACTTTTTTTCCTTTGAACACAATATATTTTATTTTGAGAAATATTTAAAATACTTCGTAACCGTAATATTCTTGACAGGCTGAATAATTCAAATCAATCATTGACTTCTGCTGTCTTCATCTGTTTGAAAAACACTCACTTCTTTACAATTTAAAACAGCATCTTTGGATATCTTTTCTGCTGGAGATACTGTTGTCCTAAAAACTTGAATAAAAAAATCGTACACAAGCCTTAGGAATGGTATACTGTAGCAGAAAATTTTGGCGGTTTTAAAACATTGACTTTTCCAAACTACGGTATACCTTGAAAACGATTATCGTCACATGGCTAGATGGCACTTTGTGTCCAGTTATAATAGGAGTACTAAAGCAAACTTAGTTAAGGACCACTTTTACACAACTTAAAGTATTTATAATTTTAAAAGCAAATTTCTCTAGATACCTGCCAAGAAAAATACTGTTATATATTTAAAATGACTGATTTGTGCTTGAACATATTTCTGTGTTGGGAAATTATTTTTAATTAATCTGATTTAATTATTTTAGTCTGTAGTGTCAAATGAATCTTTAGAGATTATTATAATTTGGTGCTTTATTTGTTTTTTAAAGAATGAAACAGAAAAAAATATATATAGTACTGACCCCAGACCATTGAAACGTAAAGTTATAAGTGAATGAATCTTGTTCCTACACTTACAGTGCACAGTATATACAAGTACACCTCTCACAAATCTATCTTTCAAATTCATATTTTTAAATAGGTAAGCTATACAATATTATATTTTGCATACACATTAGATTAATCAGTACTAAAGCCAAATCTGTAGCTTATCTAACAAAATAGCTTAACGGTCCAAAACCTAGTACACCCAAATTTATATGTTGGAGAAAAATATTAAATACAAATAAAAAAGAAAAAAAGAGAGAGGAAAAATCAAGAGAAGCAAAAAAAGCAAAAAAAAAAAAAAAATTAAAAAATTTAGTTGAAATGTTGTAGGTTGTAATTTATTTTTGCAATATTATCTTTCAATTTCTAAATATGTTTGGTGACTAAAATATTATTTTAATAAATATATCTGTTTAATAAATCTCTTTTGTTTAAATGCACCAAAATACATTGCCTATATTCACTGAGAAATGGATAAAAATATTCATTTTCAAAATGGGGTGTGCTCAATTATGCTGAGCACTGTATGTCTAATAATATAGTACAGTACATATTCAGAGACGTATAGCACTGCCTACTCTCTATGAACTGGAATGCAGAAAAGCCCTCAGATGAAGTACAGTTTATTTTGGTTGCACGCCAAGTGCACCTGAACATCTCACATCTTGTCATTAACTAAAAACATACACGAGTCAACAATGAGGCAATTAATAAAGTGCATATGTCCATGGATAACATTGGCTTTGCGGATTATTAAAAAGTGTTTGTATCTGATTCTGGACAAGCAAGTGTAAAATTACACTAACAAAACCATGTTGTCAGATGCCAGGTGCTTATATAAATTTGCAAAGCAGCTCACGCAAAGCAATTCTAAATACAGAAAGCCGAAGCGCATCACATCGATAAGAGGGTGGGGGCACATCCTCTCTCATGAGAAGTCATTCCTGCTTACCGAAATCCCGAACCCTCTCAAATCAACCACCTGCAGGCTTTTCCTTTAGATCACGGCAGAAATGATAGCTTACTCTCTTACTACAAAGGACCACCAAACAGGAAGTTGTTTTTTTTAACACAGGAACATGACAAAAGAGAAAAGCAAACTAGAAAGAAACAGAAACCCAAAAAGGGGAAGTGGAAGAAAGAGCTAGCAGTGCTACAGATGCAACAAGCTTCCCCTTGGTTTCATCAACTTCCTCAAACTGACCTGCAAGTCACTCATGTCGGTTCCCGTGGTCAAATGCTCTTCCTCAGGTCCTCCGTTTGTGCCCACAAGCTGCTCGGTCCTGACCCGCGTGGAAAGAGAAAGTTTGTCACTAAATAGCTGTACTGTATTTCTGAACTTTCAGGACGCAACTGCTGTCAGTAACTGTAATATTGTTCTGTGAGCTCCAGTACAGCATTGCAAGGGGCGTCTGTCCGAGTCTGGCCAAACAGGTGCATGGTGAGCAGCATGCAAAGCAAGGCTCTGTCAGTAGTAATAACTCCTTAGTAGGTCTACACAAAACAGCCCAACACACAGGAAGAGAGGACACACATTTGACTAGCAAATTTGATCTTTGGGCATGTGGGGAAGCATTTCGAACGAAAGTAGACCATCATTTTTTGTTTTGGTGAATCATTAACTAGCACTTTATGGGAGCCAGAGAAAATCCACAAGCAAATGATGATGTATGGAAATCTAATGAGCACACACACACATTAAAACACAGGGTGCTTTATCTCACCTTCCTGTAATGGAATCACCAACTTCAGGATGGCCTGTGGAGGAAGATACCAACTCATGGGTCATAAGGGTGGAAGTTTCCCTAGATAAAATGTGGTCTTTGACTGAGGTGACCTCGAGGTTGTCATCGGTCAAAAGCTGGTCACCTGGAGAGAGAGTTAGAAAGTGTGTTTGAACATGCACATTAAACTGAAAATGATCCTAAAATGATTATAAGTCTATATGTTACTAAAGTGATAGAAAGCCTTTAGCAGAGAAGGCCAGTGAGAGGAAGAGCTCTTACCAGCACACTGACTGTGGGTGTGAGGCAGAGGAGCAGCCTGCTCGTGGGCGTCCTCAGGCCCAGTGCATTCTGGGAGTCTGTCTTCCTCCTGTGGTGGCCAGAAAAAGATTGAGAAGGCCAATGAAAATGAACCTCTACACTGCCAGAGAGAAAGACTCCCCAAAGACAAAGAGTTTAGACACCTCTAAATAATGATTCATACAAAAGTGTTCCCATCTCATTTCTTTAATACACTCAATTTTTGAATGCAAATCATTCAAAAAACAGACTATAAGCAGGATTTACAAATTACTCAACATACATGATTAAGCTTCCTTAGACTTACTTAAAAATAAATGGGAGACAGATTTAGATGAACCAATCTCAGATGAAATTTGGCACAAAATAATAAAAGGAATTTTCTCCTCCATATGCCTCAGGCATGCTGTAATACAATTCAAAATTGGACATCGTTTGCTCTGTTCTAAAGTCAGACTCTCGAAAATCAATGCTGACATGAATCCCATATGCGATTGGTGTAGGCAGGCTCCTGCTACTCTGCTGCACATGTTCTGGACATGTCCAAAGCTTTACATGTATTGGATTAGTTTTTTGAGACCTTTTCTGAGGCATTTGGGGTGGTAGTAGAGCCATCACCATTTCTTGCATTGTTTGGGGTAACCCCTGAGAATTCTCCTCTCAACACAAACAAATTAAAATGTTAGCCTTTGGTTCTCTTCTGGCTACAAGACTGATATTGTTTAAATGGAAAGACTCTAATCCACCAACACATAATCACTGGATAAGAGAAGTCATGTCTCATCTTAAGTTGGAGAAAATAAGGCATACTATGAGAGGGTCTGTTGAAACATTTTATAAGGTCTGGCAACCTTGATAATATGAGGAAAAAAGTGACAATGTGGCTTGCTATGCTTAAAATGTGCATTTAAATGCCACGGTAAGCCACTCTAATTTTGTATCTTTCGAAATTAAAAGTATGAAACACTCTTTAATAGCAGTGTGCATAAATGGATGTTCCTGTGCCACTGAATCATAAGAATGATGAACACACTGGCAATAATTATTTCATTTATTAGCTGGTAGTTAATAGGAAATAAATGGGAGAAACCAATATATACCTTTAGAGATATGCAAGGCCTCTGCTCTCCTCCCTCACCTACAAATGGAGCTTCTGAAATAGAGAGAAAGAGACTCACAAAAATAGCCATAACATCCTTTACTTGAATAGCGTTTTAAGAAAAACAGGTTACACCATTGGAATAAAGTGGTGAAAAATAGAATATACTATTTATATCGAATTGTAATTTTAAAAAGTACACGAAGTACATTTTGATCATGTCATGGACAAAGTTAACTAAGAATAAAAAAATAAATAAACCTGACTACTTGTATACCACTGTTCAAAAATGGGTATTGGGTATTTAGAAATTATTAATTTTATTTAAGCAGGCATTAAAGTGATCAAAAGGACAATCTTAAAAAAAAGTGAAAAACCTTTATATTTTCTCTCTATCTCAGCAAATAATTCTCTATTCTATTATACAATTTCTTTAAAGTTATCTTCACTTTTGGCTAACTTTTATTTTTATGAGTCTAAATGTCATGCCCAGTTACAGCATGATAAGACGTTGGGGTTTGTGAAGTGACATGCCTCTGTTGGTTAGTCAGCAGTCATGCGGTGGACAAGCAGTGAAGGGGACAAGGTCACAAGGTTTACTTTACATTACTGACCAAAGATGGCAGAACAAGGGGTGAAAGCAAAACCAAAAAAGGCCTGGAGCTAGAGTGACCCTGCTTTTTCCAGTTTTTGTTTAAGCTTCAGGGATGACTGCCTGCTCCGTGTCACAAAGGATTAAAAAAAGGATTATACAGCCCCAGGAATCTGACACAGACTAGTTGTCCAATAAAATTGACCATTTACACTAGGTATCTTTGAAGTCTCATACATGCACTGCCATTATACCTGTCCCGAATCAAGGTTTAGTAGTGACATTCAAAACAATTTTGCTTTTAAGACTTTTGCTCCATTTCCCCCTTTTAATATACCTACTCCATCTTGTAATTTCAGATTTTATCTGTGAAGTTTTTGAACCAGGTTTGAAAACCGAATTCCACAATGGTCCTACTAATAGATTCATTTCTCACCACTTGATTCTCTTTTAGATTTCTTATCAGGTAGACTCATACGAGAGAGGGTGAAGTCTCTTTGTGGCTCCTCGGTCTCCACTCCAGAATCATGAGTAGCTTCACTTTCTCCTTCAGACTTTGCAGTGATCTTCTCCTTGTCGCTCACAGTCTCTGTTGGTTCTTCCTCCTCCTGTTTCAGTGCCTGAAGTTCCTCTTCATCACAACAGAGCTCCTCAAGCATCTCCTGGTCAGGTCCAAGCTCTTGTAGAGGAGGCGACTCAGACAACACATATTCCTCATCCCATTCAAGAGAGGGACCGTCCAGCTCTTCCGCAACCTGTACATACACAACACCACCAATGGTCAATGATTTTAAAGCTAACTTCAAACAGATAGCTTTTAGAGTCAACATGCACTGCAACATATTCAAAGAATTATGAAATAATAATTTTAAAAAGCGTATAAAACTCAAGACATGAGGCAAGTTCTAAACACAAGAACATTGTGGGGTAGTCGGTCAGTGGCGTCTATTCTCTAGAGACAAGTTCAAGATGAAGTCAAGTTTCAAACTGGCTCACAAACCACACTTGCCTCCTACACACACACAGCCCCCGGCATCTTGTAATGAGACTGTAAAAGTATCCATCTGTGATCTGCAGAAACTCGCGAAAATCTTTATTTCTTTTTTGCCCAAGGCTGAATCTAAAACCCTATGCGAGTTGTAAAGCCCACATATGTTGAAGCATGTGGAGGCAGTGAAAGCAAGTGTTCGATAAAAGCTCAGTACCTGCTGTAGGTGATCCGGTGTTTGGCTGCTGGCCTCTCTGTTGTCCAGCGGAGCCTTCAGACGATCGACTTCCTCTCGCAACTGCTGCTTCTGATTCTCCTGCTCTTGCACCCTAAAAAAGCAGACCAAAAACAGACTTCATAAAACTTGAGCCTCTATCTAAACCACAAAAAGAGGTACTCGTTAGAGTAAAAATTAATCACTCCACAAAAAATTGATTATTTTGGTTAATGAAAGGATTTGCAAGAAGAAGAAAAACTGCACTGCTTGTGAGGTACATTAAAATGCTCTCGTTTCAAAGTCACAGCTCAACACATACATCCACAAGTGAAACAAAGTAAAAGTCGGACATACTATACCCAATCCGCAGGCCCAAGCAGTGTCCCATTGTTACTTCGCCTTCGTCTTAAAACATAGGTAAATCCCCTTTACTTCCCTGACTTTTTATAACAGTCCCTCTGCCTTTTTATCTACAGGACACGGAGTCTGCCTGCCTTAAAAGCCGTGTTAAGTCAGATTAGAAACACCTCTTCAGTGAACCAAAAACAGCTTGAGGGGGTCAGCTGGAACAGCACTTTGACAAAAGCTTTTTTTGAACATAGACTTAATTGGTAATGCCTTGCCCAATAATTCTTCCACTGAAATGTTTTCATTTTAAAATACTGTGGTGCATTCTGCATTAAAATCATTGACATTTGCAATCTAAAGGCATTCTTTTACACGCATTCACTGTAAACCTGGTTTTAAAATACATTTTCGATAGCCCGGTCACATATGGATGATGCTAATTACAGGTGTAAATGGGGTCTAAAATGTTTTGAGCTTGTCCAGTTGATCACTTCAAGAGGCAGTCAAAATGCCATTACAGGGTTTCTGCAGGTTTCTTTAGGGTCAAATTTAAGACTTTAAATTATGAATGAAATTTTAGACTTATACGGGGTTAAACATTAAGGATTTTTTCTAATGGGCTGGTTACTTTTGTAAATAGTACTTGTATTAATGTAAGATCATGTAAAGGGATGTGTTGCTTTAGTTTTCTTTCTCTGATTAGGGAATTTAATTTGGAGAATTTGCTTTAAAATGTTTAACAGCTGTTGTGAATTGTATCTCTTTGCAATAAAAAGTTGAGATGGATTATTGGTTATTGGGTGTATTGGGTATTTGGGTAAAGGGTAGCTTTACCTGGACATAAGGTAAAATTATAACCTATTTAAAACGATTTAAGACCTACAACCCACTATTTCAGTGAATTTAAGACTTTTTAAGGCCTCTCGGACACCCTGCATTATATCTGATTGCTTTCATTTGAGCAGACAAAAAAAGTCAACTTCTTCACCTAATGATCTGTATTGGACATGTTGTGAACAAGTGTGCCAAAAAGGAGGAGTGCAATACTTTGCTGATTTGTACCAAAACAGGACATGGATAGCAACAACAGTTTTGTAATCATAATCTATTGCATTCCAATTCACTTGTGTTGACAAATTTAGTACTACTTGGGCATTGCACTATGCACCCCCACAAAAGTGATGTAGAAGAGCATGATGAAATAAAAAAGGTGAACACAAATGGTCACGAAGGATGCATCTAAACATATGTTAATACCAGGAGGAAGCAGTAATGTTTCTCAGCTAATCACTTGTGATCGAATCAATGAAAACACAGGGTAATACTAGGTGGAAACAGGACCTCCATTCACTCGATTACTGTCTAAATGCATAATTATTATAGACATTCAAAGTTTCATTCAAGTGGTATCAGACCCTGCTGTTGGTTGTCAAATCATCTTTTTCCACTAATAATTAATGGAATAGCATTTACGATTTCATTCATTCTTTTTCCTTCGACTTAGTTTCCTTTTTCATCAGGGGTCGCCACAGTGGAATGAACCGCCAACTTATCCAGCATATGTTTTACACAGGGTATGCTCTTCCAGCTGCCACCCAGTATTCACTATTTATGACATCTAAAACTTTTCACTTTAGTGACATTTTGGTTAAGAAAGGTCTAAAAAAGGTGTGATAACCTATAAAGCACTGTTTATGTAGAAAATATTTTGAAACCATGCAGTTTTCTATTCATCACTATAGTGAAACCTCTATGGGAAAATCTTTTGCCCTCACACTAAATTCCAAATTACTAAGATTTTTACTGAAGTCGGTAAATGAACATAAAAATAAAAACACTGTATTGTCAAACTACCATCAAAACATAGCTTATAAAACATTTTGCTATCGCCTAAGTCTACTCACTTTACAGACAGGTGCAGGATCTCTGTCCTAGAACGTCGCATGTTGCTTGCCATCTTCAGAAGTTCTCTCTCCAGAGAGTCCCTGTACTGGTCCAACTGCTCCAGACTGCGGGTCCAGTCAGTCCTCCTCTGTTCAAGCTGCACCTCCAAACCCTACATGGAGTTCACAAGATCAACAACTAGGCACAATGACAAAATACAACACATAGTGTGCCAGTAAATAAACCCTTAACAGCTAAATAAACAGCTAAATATTACGGAACATAATTCATCAAGACATCTTAAGGTGTGTCAGAATTACTTTGACCCGACACACTGGCCCTGTGCATAGTGGGAATTGGAGTGAGAGAAATATTGGCCTGCATTGTTGACAATCGGGGAAGACCGCACGTACTGATACGCTCCACTGAGTACCCACAATAAGAGGGACCAGATCCAGCAAAGTGGTTAATAACGCAATGTGGTTAATAAAAGATACAAGAAAATTAAGTTATTATGTAATTTTCAAAATGATTTCTTTATATTAAAGATTTTCTAATGATTTATTTACATATCTACATATACATACAAAATGTTTCCTGGCTCTGTCAGACATGCCTTAAGTGAATAAAATCCTTTCACCTGCATCTTGAGGTCAGTGTTGGCCTCCTGAGTTTCACTGTTCTCTGTAAGGCTCCTGATTGCTGTGAGAAAGGTCAGGCCATCTTCTTTAAATTCCCTTTTCTGAAACGATTCATGTGTATTGCACTGTGAACAGTCTACATAATTATGAATTACACAAAAGGTGTAGGTGAATATACCAAAATACTAAAGGTCTTTTCACATCAAGAACAACAATTATAGTAGTGTCCACATAAGTAGACAACATTACTGTATTCTGTTGGTGCAGCAGCTTTGATGGCTGCAGTTTTAAAATAATTTACAGTTGTGGACTTTGGAAACCTTTTACATTTGGAACAATTTAAATATTTGCATCTTTACTAATATAATAGTTGCCATCCTTGGTGTGAAGAGTGCTTAAATGTGTTTAAAACTGTGCAAGTGTAATAGTTGGCTAGTTTAGTTACCAATCTGCTGATTAAAGATTTGAACTCCAGAGACAGCTGCTCTGGGGTAGGGCCTTGAAGAAGCAGAAGAACCTCACGATCTAGAGTCTCATCCAGAGACGATGCAAAACAGACAGAAGTGGACAGGTGCTCCAAACCCTGCACAAATGCACACACACATTAATAATAAGAAGAATTCTAATAATTCCTTACATTTATATAGCGCTTTTCTGGACACTCAAATCACTTTACACATTGGGGGGGAATCTCCGCATCCACCTCCAGTGTGCAGCATACACGTGGATGATGCGACGGCAGCCATATTGCGACAGACCGCATACCACACACTAGCTGATTGGTGGAGAGGAGACAGAGTGATAAAGCCAATTATGATATGGGGATGGTTAGCAGGCCATGATGGACAAAGGCCAGTAGGCAAATTTGGCCAGGATGCTGGGGTTAAACCCCTACTCTTTTCAAAGGACATCCTGGGATTTTTAACAACCAGAGAGTCAGGACCTCGGTATAACGTCTTATCCGAAAGAAAGACCGAAAGATCGAAAGACACACACATAACCTGAACACATTTATATTAATACATTTATTTTTTAAACAAATAACACCCATTTTTTATATGCTTATATATTTTTTATTTTATTCATTCATTTAATATTGTAGTTTTCACCCATTACAACTGACAAAGAAATTGTGAAATAAAATGTCGACACACTCATTGTAAACCTGAAGTCTTAAAGCAAAGTGAGGGTGTGGATTACTGAATGTGTTCCCTGGCAGTGGAGTGGGAGTGAGTGTGGGTGGACTAAGAACGGCACATGAGTGCTGGTGGGAGTGGAGAGAAAGAGACACTCCAAATCATGGACGGGACAAAGATAGACAAGGGAATTGTAAACACACTACAAACCTCCAGGGGATTCTGTGCCAGAGCCAGCTCTGTCTGAAGAGAGCCTGAACTCGTCTGATTCAGTCTGTAGGCCACAGAGAGAGAGAGACCTGGGCTGGAAACATATACACACACACAGTTAAAGGAACATGTGACAGAATTGGTGATATTTGTTTAGCTAAATTGCATGCCACTAATAAGGTCAAGTAATTTGCCAATATTTTTATTGCTATGAGAGATTTAAATTGCCATGCAATTCTTACATTGTCACATCAGGCTGCATCATCTGCATTTGACTCTCCAGTTTGTTCTTGTCTGCTCTCAGCAGCTAAAATAAATTAACATAAACATATTTTTTCTCATAATACAATATCTTTCCCCAATTTAACAATACGGAAAAAAAGCACCTCATGTTTACAATTGCTTTTTAGGTTTAAGTGCGTAGAACTACTTTTCACACTACTAATTCAGCAAAAATGAGTGAGTGAGAAAGAGAGACTATCCTCCAGTCTTGCACATTTACATTACATTTGTTTTGTTTTTCTGATATATTCTACAATTCTGTTGCAAATTATGCTTTTTCATCACAAAAAGAATGGTTTAGCAGATGGTAAACATGCAAAAACATCTTGGGGTAGTGTTTGATAGATTGGGGTAGATGTTAAACACTAATCAGCAGCATTTTATTAAAAATGTAAATGTTTTTTTTATATAAAAACATTCACAAAACTAAATCATTAGCAAAAGTTTGAAAATGCTGCTGTGTAAACCACCCTTTAAAAAAAACTTGAGAAAATTTGAGATCACCTCTGTAACTGATGAATACTCCACAACGGCCACCTTTAGTTCATCCATCTGTTTATTTTTCTAGAGGAGAAAAAAATCAGTTCTGTTATAATACTGGACAAATATAATTTTATATGATGGCCAGTTATATAAACATAACCAAAAGAATAATGATAACACTGAACAATTCCTAGTAATGACTGGGGCAAAGCACAATTAATCAAATCATAATTTGTACATTAAGAGTGACATGGATATTATTTTGAACAATTCTTTTGGTGATACGCAAGACAGACTGACCTCCTGAATTAATGACTCCTTGTCAGCCAGAATGGCATCAAATGAATGAATTTGAACCTGAGTGTATAGAAAAATATTAACCACCATAACAGATGCTTTTAAGGGGGGCATAAGATGATGAATGAGTGAACTAAAACTGAGCCTACCTGAAGATCAGCATTAAGGTCACAAAGGTCATTCATCTTTTTCTGAAGTTCCTCTGCCTCTAGGGTCACTTTCATGTTCTTAATACGAAAAAAGGAGAATTGGAAATGAATGGTGACTATTTAATGTGGTCATTTGGATCAATTACATGTACTGTCATACCTCCTCTTGTAAAGCAGCAATCTTGGATATGAGACTTTGGTTTTCCCGTTCCTATAGGAAAGCAAAGGTTATATAATGTGCTCATGTTTGATTTAATAACACATATTGTCAATGTCAATATTACTAGCATGATTGTGTGCATCCGGCAGCTAGATTTGTTTACTCTAAATGTTTGTATATGCTTGGTTAATATAATATTACTATCAATCTCATTATGATCATACAGCTTGTTATCTGTTTGCATTAGTTTATGAGTCTCATAACTTGACTGATTTACATTTGAGCTGCCGTCAATGAGGTGAGAGGGTCTCACCATCTGCTTTCTTTGCGCTGAGGCCTGAGCTCGGCTTTCTTCTGAAGATGTCAGACTCAGCTTCATCTCCTCAACTTCTTCTTTAAGCATCTTCTCCTTCTGCAATAATTGCTGCCCCCTGCAGGATTACAGATGGGAGTGAGTCTAAAGACATGTTATGCACAAATAACCTGATGGTTATGGAATTTGAGCGTTCAGATGTCAAGAAAAGCAAAGAAATCAGTACTGAACATTTTAGCTTGTGTTTTGAGCTCTTCATTTTCCTCGATGAGTTTCTGGTTGGTGTCTTCCATGTTTTCCACTGCCTGCTTTAATTTGCGAACCTCCTCCTGCAGCTTTTGGTTATTTAGCTGCAAATCGGCTACACAGAAAACCAGATCTGATGTCTCCCTGTACAAAATTAACACATAAAGACTAAATAAAGCATCACATTACATCTCAAAGTTACAATTATTCTGTAAATTAAGTATTATAAGACTTTCAAGTATTAATCACATTATTGACAATGTGTGAATCAACTGAACTAAAACACAGAAAATGACACCTTTCCCAACACCATGAACTGCCTGCAAAATCATGTAGGTTGACTTTGTGTACTACTTGCATATCCAGATCTACATGATTTATACAGTAGTTTCAAATATTCTTTATATAACAGTGCAACTTTATAGTGGTAACAATGTAATTTTGATTACCAAACCTGTCAATATTTAGTTGGTAAATGTCTATGTCCCTATGATCAGATGCTTTCTTTACTTCTGTTTTCTCATCCCTCTCATATTTGTTAATTGAGAGAAAAGCATGCTGCAAATATGTCTTTTAAAGTGTGGATGGCAAGTGGGTGCTTAATAACAGTATTTCACTGCAGAGGTATTTCCAAATTTTTTCCCTTTTTTCTTCTAATCAAAGAATGAAAAAGAACTTAGCTGTGAGTTTTGAATCACGCTAAGTCTCTTATATGTTGTGAATTAGTGTAAGCAGGTAAGTATGGCTGTTCTCTAACAGCCTACAAATGTTGCTAATAACAAGGGTTTCCAAATTCTACTTTTACCTTCTTTGATTTTTAACTTTAACAAATAACCCTTTTATCATAACATTTTAGACCTAGAGGTTTTTAAGATCATGAGCACATGACCTTTCCAAGGGTGTCCACTTCTTTGATTGACAGATAAAATCAAAACAAGCATGTAAACCACACAATAATCATTTGTACGTAAACAACTTGCACACTTACAGGTCAGCTCTGGAGGCTTCCCCTCCGAATGCTTCTAGGCTACCTGAGGTCATATTTAGTAGAGCAGATCTCTTTGCTATGGAAAAGAAACGGTCATTGATATAAAGAACAAACAAGGAAAATATTATAAACAATGAGCTTCTGACATTTTGAGAAAGATCTCACCTGATAAACTGTCTCGTAGTTTGAATGATTCTTGTTGAGTGTCATTCTTTAAGTCCTTACTAAACAAAAAAAAAGGGGATTTTTAGTTGGGTTGTTATCTTTTTGAAAAATTGTCATGAGGAACATATTTCAAAGAAGGGCCTTGTGATCAAAACTGATTGATAACAAACTGATGAAAATCTGCAATGTGTCTTTGGCTGAGTTGGCCACATCTACAAATAACAACAGCTTCCAAGGCAATAGGAAAAAATAACAGGACCAAACAACCAACAGATATTTTCTGTTCTTCTGCAAAATTTTCCAAACTGTTTTTTCAAACTCAAAAAAAGGGGCTCAAACACCCCTTCATGGACACAAAACCAGAAATGTGCATTTAACGTTTAACTAAAATGACCATTAATGCAGCAATCCACTTTGAATTGCCGGTCTAAATATGAGACACATATAAGCATATCTTCATACCCCTGATTCCGACAGTCTTCAATCCACTCCTTCATGATGGCATGATACGTGTCCAGGTCTATAGAGATGTCCTTGCGCTCTGGGTCCAGCATATTGCAGAGCTCTTCCAGGCCGCTGTCCTCTGAACTTCGGCAGGTGGTGTGTCTTAAGAAGTCCACAATATGCGATACGTAAACTTTCCCTGCAACATCACGTTATGTGTTACTATGGTTACAGTGACTACAGTCAAAGATGACCTGGGTTTTATCAGATGCCATCCGACAAAGAAACTAAGAAAAGAAAGCAAGCAAAGCAACACCTACTAGTTCTGAGTCACCATGACTATGTTTGCGCAAACTGAAGCAGTATACATGAAAGTCTGCCACTTTAATTTCTTTCAAAGTGTGCTTGAACAAAACCTCATTTTGCATTCACTTACACAGCAAACTGCCATTGCATTTATTTGTGAGAACGGTGGTGTATAAAAGCAACTTTTGTTCCCACAGCGGTCTGATCTGCACAGACACAGCACATCAGGTCAGAGACATCATGAGGAGAGATCAGGACTTCAATGAGGACAGATCAGAAGGTCTAAGTCTCTTTGTGAGAAGAGGGAAGTCTGACTGCTGCAGGGTCTGAATGAGTCAATGTTCTCAGATGCTCTTTGAGTTTACTTTAGTTTAAACAAACAAAACCACAAGGATTGTTCTTTTAGTGCTTCTCAACCTGCTGATGAATAACATCTAAAATCTGTTAGGGATAGTGTATAACATATCAAAACTTTAATGCCATCATATTACTGAAACTTTAGTTAGTCTTTGTGGGTGGCATCAAAAAAAGTTCATATTACACACACACACACACACACACACGCACGCACGCACGCACACTCTGTTTTTTCTTCTCATATAAGTCACTTTCATACCAAGCAGCTGTCTCTTGTTCAGCGTGACTAACTTGAATGTGAAATCTTCACTGGATTTTGCCAGCAATAATTTACCGTATAAATTGCAATGTGACACACCTTTACTGTTAACAATTCATCAGTGTATGCTACTTCAAAGAGAAAAAGATAAGTATTGTCTTCTGAAAATTTATCTAAACACAAGACATTTTTATTATTATTATTCATATTTTTAGCTTATTTAAGCAGCAATCATTATTTAAGCTCAGGCTTTCAGATTATGCTAAACAATATTGATACTAGGGTTGCTCATATTACTAGGGTTGTTCAAAATTTTATGACTCGATCGGTACTCACCAATTTGGCCTGTGAAGTGATCACAAGTGTTTGTTTATGGGTTTACAAGCAGAGGAAGATGCATTTTAACTTTTTATGCATTAAATATGCACTCCAAACATTTTCTTCATTGATGAACGTTGAATTATTCTTCCATCATTTGCAATGTTTCTAAAGTGCATGATTAGTAATTTTTCTTACCAAATTTTTTATCCGTTTTATCTATTATTTTCTGTGAAGTTGCTTCTGACCATGACGTGTCCACACTAAATGGCTATAAGATACGTGTTTAAGGTATTATATGCAACATCCTTCATTTATTCTCTTGGTTTATTCTCCACTTAAGGATCACACTTAAAAGGGAAAATGTGCTTTTTGAGGGTTTCTACAGGTTTCATCAAGTCAATTTTAGAACTTAACACCTTTTTAAGACCATTATGTATGAAATTTCAAACTTACACAAGGCTAAACGCTAAGGATATTTTTCTAATGACCCAGTTAAAACATTAAAAACAAATGTTTACTGTAAGGAAAATAATTAAACCATATGTTTACAAATTATAAATAGAGTTTGTAAATAGGGTTAATAAATAAGAGTTAATAAATAAACTTTTGTTAAAACTTTTATTGAGATGGAATGTCAGTGATTGGATGGGTGTTGGCCTAATTAGGGTACCTTTACATGGACATAAGAAAATTAAGACCTGTTTAAAATGATTTAAGACCTTCAACACAATATTTCAGTGAATTTAAGACTTTAAGGCCTAAAATTTATATTTTGAAATTTAAAACATTTTAAGCCTTTTTAAGACTCCACGGACACCCTGTTTATTCATTGTTAAAGTTATATGAAGCTTGAAGCATCAGAATCTATACGGGCTGATTACCATGAGGAGGAATCGGTACTCGATATCAGCTCTAAAAAAATCCTGATTGGAGCATCCCTAGTTGATACAATCTACATTTAAACTATTCCAGATTGGTAGAGCCAAATCCTGACTTTCTGTTTCATGTTAAAAATCTTGATTCACAAAAATATATGTCAATTAAAAATAATTAGCAAAAAGTTTTTGAAGGTAGTGTCAAGCAATTGCAAATAATCTAAATGTTTTATTAATAATGGGTATGTTTACACAACATATTTTCCCACTAAAAACATGGTATGAAATGTTAATTTCCACAACAAAAGCATTTTTGAAACAATACCATAATCATCTCTGCGTATAGGCATGCACAAATGATTCAGTTGTGAATTTTTGTCATGTAACCATACCCTTACAGTATAATCTACAGGAGTAGTGCTTGCTAAAAAAACTCAACTCTCTATGATATTTTCTTATTGAGGTTAAGTTTGTTTTATACTCACACATTTAGACTTTCTCTCTAGTAGTATTATTTCAGAAAATAATTATTTTCAATCTCTAAATAGTGAAATCATATCAGCTGCCACCGACTATCAAAGTACAACATTATTCACAGTCAATTAAATACTGCTAATGTTGTTTTGAAGTCATATTTACACGTGATTACAGTCAAATATTCAAAGTACCATGGTAAACAATATAGGGAGCCTGTCACAAGTTGTCACTGAATGAAGGTGCGTATATAAACCAACTTTACCTCAATTATTTTCTTTTGGTTTCTAGATGTGCGGATTCAATAGATTTGGTTACAACTGCATAATTTAACCATAAAAATCTCATTTAGTCACATGTGTGGCACAGTTTAAAGTGAGGACTAAGATGAACAAGTTCATTATGTAGAGTAAGACGACGTTTATTCAAATGTATAATATGACTGAAAAATAAGCTAAATATTTTTCCACCATAATGTCCTAATGTTAAATTACATAGCATAAAAGCAGTGTGGGAGGGAAGTGTATACCTCTGCACTGTGTGTCACAGGCTTGAAAAATTGTGTCCAACAGATCTTCCTCGCAGATCAAACTGACCTCGGCCATGCTCTCCTTTTTGGGCTCGGAGGGAAACAGAGATCCTGTTCAAAACCCAAGAAAAGAAAACACTACTAGCAAAACATGTACATGAAAAGGAACAGAAAAAAAAAGGAGATGACTCATTACCCTCGCCCAGTGAAAGTCTCTTGACCACGAGTGCTGGGTAGGAGAGTTCACTGTCCATGTTAGAAATATCAGAGGAGAAGTTCAAGTTGTATGAGAACAACCCAGGAGTTGGAATCTTTGAGGTCCTTAGATCTGTGTCAGGTCCCTGGGTTTGTGTGGAGTAGCGTGGGGTAAAGTTAAAGTAATTGTCCCCAGTCTGGGCCGATGGGGTGGAGCAGTTACGCCGAAATGGCATGCTGTAGGTTCCTGATGTTCTCCTGTCTCCTATTGTGCCTAATGTCCCCAGTGTGCTGGTGATGCTATAGGTGGCATTGACTGGAGTAATGGGAGCACGAGGGGTGTTGCAGGAAGACCCCGGTCCAGGGGAAGCTGTGGGGGTCAGCATCCCCGCAGAGGATGCAGAGTCAGAGTCGTCAGGTCGGACGGTTCGCTTCTTCAGGATGGCCTCCAGGTTGAATCGTAGGCCTGAGTGAGGGCTGTCGTAGCTGTTTGTCTGGAATTTAGGAATCTGAAAGGGTGAGTTAATTTCTTGGTCTCGCCTCTGAATGGTCTGCAGCTTGCGGCAGATGCTGTCCACGGGGTTGTGTCGTCTCGGGGTCACTCCGACATCCATGGTGGACCGGGACAAGAGAGAAAGCCTCGACCTATAGGAGGAACATGAGTTAATTAGATTAAAGTTGTAGAAAAGAGCAACTAGTAATTGGTCAAATATATTAGATTACATATTATCAAATTAGTTAATATATGAAGAGTTCAGATGCAGAAACTCTGAGTTCAACCATCTTTTATTAAGCATTTTCATAAGGGAATGAATGAACACACACATTAAAGGTCACTGCAATGTTTGCTTATATAGCTAACGTGAATTTTCAATGTAATTTTGTTTTCTTTAAGTGTTATGAACAACATTGTGTACACTTCACAACGAAATCCTAAAATAGTCATAATATAAACAAACATAGACCTCCAAAACAGACAGCAAAAAAGGCAAACAAACCTGTCAAAATCCTACTAAAGTTAATGGAGAATCAAATGTAAACTTTACACACACTGACGCAATACGTTTTCGACACTTTCAAAATAAAAAATAACGGCCATTTTCAGTTGCATGCAGTGTCTCTGTTAACTTTTTGAGGGCATTAAACGGCACAATCATATTTTAAGTCACTAATGTAAAAAAAATCCCACACCTGAATCTGTTTAAATGTTGCCGCCGTGAAGGAATCACAAAATATGAGCATAGGAAGCGCCAAGCAGCTGTTAGGAGGCCGCATTAAAACTTGTGACGTACTGACACCTTGCGTCCAATGATGGAACTGCAATTGAAAGTGCATGGAGTTTTGTACTCAGTGTCAGTCACATTATAGCATCTATTAAAATATTTCAATATTTAGTTTGTGCTGAATAAAGAAAAGTGTCTCTTTCGTGTGTTTTACTCCAAGGGCCCAATTGTCCTATAATCAACCCTAAAATCTCTGTTTTGTAAACTTTACTGGTAAAATGTAATGTATTTGTTTGTTTTTTTAAAAAGTATATAATATATTGAGGAGTTTAAGATGTGAAATCTATTTATGATATGCAGAGGACTCAATTGGCCAGGGGTCCCATATTCAGCTCCAGCACCCTGATTGAGAACTATTTGTAGAAAAGTGTTATGATTGTGTTAGTTGCAATTGAAATCATTTGGGAGAAATACACCTATGGGGTGTGTAAAAATTTCTTAGTTTCACTGCATTTATGATTTATAGTTTTGTTTGTGAGTAAACATTAAACATAATGTTTGCTTTATTCCGTAAACTACTGACACCAGACTTAAAATGCAAATGTTGTTAGTTAAAA
The DNA here is from genome assembly GCA_903798195.1 of Danio kyathit. Classification (NCBI taxonomy): domain Eukaryota; kingdom Metazoa; phylum Chordata; class Actinopteri; order Cypriniformes; family Danionidae; genus Danio; species Danio kyathit. Next base: position 20,854,509 of record LR812522.1, read on the forward strand.
CTTTTTAGTTTGTTTGCTTGATTATAACTTTAGACAATACAATACCAATATTTCACATTAGAAGTGTTAAAAAATAAATATTTGGAAGTAAACATCAAATCACAGCAAAAGAAAACATTATTATTATTATTATTATTATAAATTAAATTAATTAGTTAATAAATGCTTTAAATACTATATATACAATACTATTATTTGTTATTCTTATTATTATTATAAATTTAATTAATTAGTAAATAAATGCTTTAAATACTGTATATACAATACTATTATTTGTTATTATTATTATTTATTAATCCAGTATCCAGAATAACTGAGAATTTGAGAAGTGATCTTTAAACATGTTACAGTTCAAATCTTTGTGTTTAATTTAATATATTAATTTCCATATTAATTTCTAAAAAATAAATTCTACAATAACTTAATGTAATTTCTTATCACTACAAAAAAAAATTAAAATCTTATTTCCGTCATATAGCACACTTTCAAACACTGTGTGTGTTTTGGCGCTTTGGCTTTGATATGGTGTAATCTGTGAGAGCTTTACAGACGGCGCACATTCATCATGGCGAGCGTTGCATCAGCCACGAGCGCACCATCATCTCACAAGGTAACGGCACGCGTGTCGCGTTCATAACGTTTCAATGATTTCATCCTCATGTAAATATTACAAAATCCATCCATGTTTCATATTAAACCGCGAGGTCGCGCAAATAGATGCTCGGTGGTCACGTGTGCGTGTTAAGAAGGAGATAAACGGAATGTCTCTGTCGTGGCGCATAGTTTGTCGCATATTTCAAGACATTATTCTATATATTTTATTAAAAGGCATAAACGTAAACGATATACAATGTTAAATGGACAGTATGTTATATAACATTATCTTTATAGGTCATGTATGTATTCTCGTCAGATCTACTTGCGGTTACGCGCATCTTGATGTACGGCTATTGATACACACATTTACGTCACTGACTGGACTCATATAGACTGTAAGATAATGGACTAATGAAGTAGTCAAAGTCCTCTGTCAGGGTTTTTACACGTCAAATATAAAATCATTACAGTCATATTTGGCGTACGTTTTGTGTTAAAGGCAGGCGGTATCATTTTCTTACGCTAGCAACAAGAAGCTAACATACATAATGTTTGTATTTTCCTTTATTCTTTTTTGTTTACAACATAAAAAATCATGAGGTTTGTTATTACATCACCACTGTTCATAGCTACCTAGGCTAATAACTGCCAAAATACATTGTTAGCTTTTGTATTTGCTAATTGCTCTTTGGTCATTATTTTAATGGTCACCTTGTTTTCAGTCTATTAGGCAACAAATCTTCTGTAAACATTGCAAGGTAATGAAGGTCAGTGCATGGAGGTGCAGCTTTCATTCAACCCTGCTGATTGGTCACTAAAACTGCCTAACTCATAGATCATTTCATGTTTCAAGCCACTTCAAGTTCATTCCATGACCGACGTGATGATGTTTAAGTGGGTGAGTTCATCAGGGGTGTAAAATGCTTAATTATTAAACATACTAAGGTGTTATTTTGCCGAAAATATATAATATTTATAATTGAAAACTGATATTCTTGCTTTTTACTCAGTACAGTTTAATTTGAGTGTTAGGCATGTATTTATCAGGTCTTTCTTACTGTATGATTTCTTTTTTTGTAATTGCACTTTATTTGAGTGTTACAGACATCAAACGCTTATGCTCTTGCTCAAGTACATTTTTAAAGCAAAACTTAAACGTATACATCTCCATTTAGAGTAGAAAGTCCACTTTTTGCAGGTCATTATGACTTTATCTTTTTGTTCACTGAGATAAGCTAGTGATGCTTTTTTGTGTTTAGACTAAATATTTTGCTCATTCATTCTTGCAAGGAAACATCTTATAACTCACCACAGCATAGCCTTTGACCTAAAGCAATATAATTATAGCTGTGGCTGAAAACCTACACTTGGTTGGCGATAAATCTATAAACAGCTATACTATATTTAAATACTTCCGTTTCAGTACAGTGGTTGGTGTGTTCCTTGTACAATCAGGGGATGTTTTGTCTTGGACATTTAGACTTTTAATTTAAAAAGTAGATATTAAATTCATTCATCCATTTTCCTTCGGCTTAGTCCCTTATTTATCAGGGGTTGCCACAGGAATGAACTGCCTAGATATTAAATATGATTTTCAATTCTTTTTACATTTTTGTACATTAAACTACTGTGCATAACATTTGCATCATAAAAGGATCCCATTCTACCCTATGAATTAAGTTATATAGATATTTTGTAAGGAAATACCTGTTTAGAAGATATAAACATTTAATATTGCTCCTTCTGTTTTAGAGATATGCATCAATATTAAATAAAATCAGTGAAGAGCAGTATTCTAATTAACATTTAAGATACTTAAAGTATCTGAGAACTTAGTAAATATGTCAAACTGAAAATTAAGTGATCTAATCGCATACCCCAGCTTTAAAAAAATCTTCTGTTCATTATATTATGTTTCTTTTCTTTTAGGAAAACGGCATGGCTGACAATGCTTCTAGCTTTAAGGTAAGGTATAATTTATATGCATCATACAGATTACATATAAAATGTAAAATACTGCATTTAACTGTGTTTATGTATAACTTATATTTAATTGTAACTTTAACTTATTTTGATCGTAATGCAATAATGTGCATCTTTTGTAAAGCTGCTTTGCAACAATAATTAATGTAAAAATTACTATACAAATAAACTTGAACTTACCTTCCATGAGATGTCCAGTGGCACCATTCTGATGTTTTATTGACGAATCAGACAATTAGAAAATTTCCTTCTCAATCAAAACTTGATAATTCCTAAGATAATTCCACTTTCTTCTGGTTTAGTCTTCACACACTGTTTCCAAAACAGTCAGAGCATCGCAAAAGATTATTTCTTTTAGTCTAAGCATCTGGAGTTGGCTTGTGATAGACTTGTTTTCCAATAGATCTAATATTTTGACTTCCATGGCTCCAAAATGTGACCTTGGACCCCTTATTTTGGCAGTTAGGAGACGCTTACTCTTCCAACAGGTCCCGTGCTGAGCAAAAGGGAATCCAGTGTCTCAGATCACTGTAAGCCCTGTCAATCAAGCTTGGCTTGGCTTTGGGCTTGCTCTCTGTCCCTCTACCTTTCACTGACTCAGGTGGTGATTAAGTCTGAGTTCTGTACATCATCTTGCCATAACGTAAACTAGGGCTGAACAATATATCATTTAAGCATCAATATTGCAATGTGTGTATCTGCAATAGTCACACCACAGGATTAGATTATTAAGTAAAGATTACAAGATAAAGACATTAGACAATTTTATTTTTATTATTATTTATGCAATGATGACCGTGTTATTTTAAATTTGATTGTTCAATTTCTGTACATAAATACTGTTAGACTCCCTGGAAAAACGATAAAGCACTGTTTCTTTATTTTTGCTTGTAATTTATTATAATTTATGCAAATGCACTGCATAGAAAAAGACTTGATGATCATAGTCAATCTAAATTAATGAAGTCTTTCCAAATAGAGCTATTCATATCATCTGGTGAAATTTTATTAATATCACAATAAATACAATGGCAAAACAAAATATCGCAATGTCAGATTTTTCCAATTTCGTGCAGCCCTAACGTAAACATAGTGCAATAATCTAGCTTTAGGTTGGTGGCTGCATACAAAAGCAGAGAATTTATTGAGTATATCAATGACAGAAGCATCATATATTAAGCAGCATTTATTAAGAACCTTTAACACTGTAATGTTCAGCTCACAGTTATGTTGACATAAACCCATTTGGCTTTGCTTCTGTCTAAAATGAGACGATTTTAAATGCATTTATCTTGCATTACAATGAACATCACAGACGCGTTTTATCTAAAAATCAAAGAACACCCTGAAATATCATAAAAGTAGTCCATGTGACTTGTGGGGTAATAACAGATTTAAGTTTAGGTTTATGAGATGAATTTGAACAAATCATCTATTGGAAAATAATATATATTTACACTCTTGCTTTAGTCTCTATTTAACATGATCACATGGAAAAGAGTGGCAAGTAAATATTCTACAAATATTTTTTCTTCTATGTTCAGAAGAAGAATAAAGTACCAAAAAGAACTGAAAAATATTCATTTGAGATGGGATAAAACAAACAAACAATTGTGTTGCCTTTCTGAAATAATAAGCCTTTCCATGAAATGTTGCGTTTGCTCAAATCATCAGTTTTTCATCATCGTAAACGCTGATTTTACCTTAAATTAGCATTGCTGGATTTATTAAATCCTGCTCTGGAGCATGGTTTGCAGTGCATTTTTGGTGTTAACCCCACATTGCATGTGTAATGTCACCATATTGACATGCTCTGGACAGTTTTTGAGGAAAAAATGTCAAATAGTGACATAAATTAATAAATTTGAGTGAAGGAGAGACCATTTTGTTCTTACTATTAAAGTAAAAAAGTCTGTAAAAAAAAACCTTATAGCAGGCGGCAATAAATATTAAGAGAAAGTGCAACACTATAAACAGCCTTTAATGTTCATGAGAGAACACAAAACCATTTGAAACAATCTTTCTCAATCACCATTTAGGGTTTCATATGATTGACTGTATTTACATTTTTTGGTGGACCGTTGATTAAAGACACACTATGTGCTTTTATTCATTTCGGGAGCACACGGCATTACGTAAAATATCAGTAAATGTCAGTAAACAGAAATCTAGCCTCAGTTTCGTAATTTTGTGATTTATGTGCTTCCAACATTCTTTCCAATCCCATAAACAGTCTAAGATGAAAAGGCACAAACACGTGCACTGTTACTATACTTAGTCTTCTTGCAGAGGTGTTTATTTTTGGTTTCATCATGGCGGCATGCAGAGTATTGTTTGTCTATTGATGAGGATAATCGCGTTTAAGCCTCTTGAAGTGCCTGAAGACTGTTGTGTGTGAGGTCACTTAAACCAATGACTGGATGATGGCCAAACTGCGGCTCTCATTACAATGTAGCCTCAACAAAATTATAGCACTGGCTCTGAACATTTAAAGTAAAAGTACTAATTAGAATACTAACTAAAGAATTCATCAAGGACCATAATAGCATTGCTGTTGACCACCACTGTAAATCTGCTAACATGATTGCTGTCGAGACTCAACAGAGATTACAGACGGTTGTTCAATTGGATCTAGCATATTTATAGTTTGCTACTCGTAAAGCACTCGTAACTGAGGTGTCAGACAGCACAGTCCTTAGATTAGTGTTCAATGACAACACCAGAAAATGAAGCATTTCAGAAAAACATTGTCTCAGGAGCTGATTTTATTTGACAGACTTGGTTGGAAGGACCCACAAAACAGTGGCCCTAAAGAGTGTTTAAAAAACGTTGAAATGTGTGTGCATGAAATCGAAATTTGTTAGTCTTAAAGGGGACCTATTATGCAAAAATCACTTGTATAAAGGGTTTAAATACAGTTGTGTGGCAGCAGTGTGCGAATATAGCCAACCTCTATTGATAAAAATGTATTAATGACATTTTTTATAATCACATTTCATAAAAACAGTCCCGTTCTGCCCATTAGTGACGATCTCTCCCACATTAGCATAAACAACCCTGAGTGAGAATCGTCCTGGAGGGCCAGTGTCCTGGAGAGTTTAGATTCAACTTGCTTCAACACACCTGCCAGGAAGTTTCTAGTATATCTAGTATAAGAGCTTGATTAGCTGGTTCAGGTGTGTTTGAATAGGGTTGAAGCTAAACTCTCCAGGACAACGGCCCCGCAGGACCGAGTTTGGACACCCCTGCACTAGACAAATAGTATTAGTAATTTTAAATCAAAATCTGTCCATTTTTTTCACTCTGGAATGACCCTTTTCAGATGGTGTCAATGTACGGCTGATGCTGTGGTCACACTAGAGTTTGTGCGTGCAAAATTCTGTTGTATTGCGCTGCGAAAAAGGGCGGAATTAAACAAGATGATTAGACATTTAAAAAAGCAAGTGATTGGTCCATGTTTTAAATTTCTGTCCAGAGAGGTTATGTTTTGATCTTCGATTGGTCTCTCACAATCATGTGATGCGATTTCACAGGTCAAACTTTACCAACTTGAATTTTCCAACGCGTATGAATGGAAGTCTATGGGGAGAAAAGTGCAGTGTGACCGCAGCTTTAGGTGAAATATGGATAGCCACGTCCCTCCAAACATTAGTTTGCTGCGAATAACGTTGAGAGGATGAGTGCTAAAGTAAAACCCCATCCTCTACTTATTATTTTGGGTAAGTTGGAAATACTTAAATAATTAATACAAAGTGCCATTTATAACTAATAAATAAATGCAGACAAGATAGATTTTAAATGTTTTAAATGTTGAAGTTTAACTTAACTGTTATTCAACTATAACAGTTTTGTCAAAAATTTCAAAATAAGTTAAATAAGTACATTTCTAAGTTAATAAATATATAAAATAATTGATTATAATAAGAAATATAATGATTCTAAATTGTATTCTTCCACTGTTATTGTGTTAAAATGGATCTTTAAAACAAATTTAACAACATATATAGTTAGAATAAAATCTATAAATTCAAATAACCAAATTTATTTATTTTTGTTTGGCCAGTGAAGATATATCAGGACGACTGAGATTTAATTCAGGGTATCCGCAGGGTCTTAAAAAGTCTTAAAATGTCTTAATTTTCAAAAACTTAAACAGTCTTAAATTCACTAAATTATTGTATTGTATGTCTTAAATCATTTTAAACAGGTCTTAAATGCCCTGTGTTCATAAAAAGGTACCCAATCAGACCAACACATATCCAATCACTAACAGTCCTTCTTAATAAAAGTTTTAACAAAGGATTATTCATTGACTCTCTTTACCAATATGGTTTGATTATCTTCCTTGCAATAGCATTTGTTTCTAATGTTTTAACTAGGCCAAAAAAAGCCTTAGCCTCATAATGATCTTAAAAAGTCTTAAATTTGACTTGATGAAACCTGTAGAAACCCTGTAATCTAATAGGTTGCTGGCGACATTCTCAGTCAAAGAAATGTTTGCTATGAAACAGTGAGAGTAATGTGGTGCTCACCTTTCCACCATAATCTGGGATTACAGAGGACTGCCGAAGGAACATGTAATCTGTGAGAGTGTCTAATCTCAGGGTTTGACTGCATTTCTGTTAGAGAGCAATCCCCAGAAATAAATATAGGGATAGAGAGATGGATTTCACAGACTGACCCTGTTCTGTGTCTGTAAAAAGCTCTTGGCTGGTGAATTATGTCATCTGATGCTCTGATTATTTTTGTTTAGGCTGCAGACACAGTGATACAGTTAGCACAGTCCCATAAGCCAAAACCTGACCCAAATGGCCTGGTGTTTGGGTCAGTCTTCACTGACCACATGTTGACCATTGAGTGGAGTCTTCAAGAAGGTTGGCAGAAGCCGCACATCCAGCCTTTTGGGAACCTGTCCATGCATCCAGGCTGTTCTGCCTTGCATTACGCTATACAGGTCTGTCCTTGCCATGTTGAGTTTCATATGTGTGCTTAGATATCATAAAATCATTAGACTTCCATTAGTAATTATTACTAGGACTTGGTATTGATTCAAATGCCATGGTTCAATTTGATTCTGATTTGATTCTACAAATTCTATTGATATTTCTTAAAATTATTAGTGAACACTTATGCTGCATCCTAATTTGCATACTTATACTACACCCTAAAAGTATGTACTTTTTTTTGTGAAAGAAAAATTGATACTTTTGAGTGTGTAACAGAAGAGTTTGCAAGCATTGATACATACTACTTCCTCGTTAACAGATCGTTATGTTGCTTAGTTACGTCCCCCGTCAATCATCCACACATCATCCACATTTCTTTCATATTTAATTACCTACCTTATTGGAGAAGCATCAGCAGGTTAATCTACCATTCACAAGTCTTTCATGCAGAGAAATCTCCTCAGGTCTTTGGATAATTCTGCATTCAGACGTTAATGTCCAAACACGTCCTTATATAAGTTCAGTATTGTTGTTGCAGATGAAATATAACACAGAAAACGTGATAAAAATATTTTACAGTGGGCTAGATATTAATTAACAGTCATACAAACATTTTTACCAAAGCCTCTCTACTTTACTGTTGGTCTTGTGCGTCCATTATATTTGTAGTTTACACTTTTCACCCGCGTTTGTAGTTCTAATCGTATTCACGTCCAATGCGCAATGTACTGTGGGCAATATCAGCAGTTAGAGTATGGATGGTTCTACACTTCTACTTTTAAATGGAAACAATAAAACCATCCGGGAACCTTTGGCATACTCTTTTCAACATACTACGATTTGGAACATACTAATTCTTTTTTTTTAAATACTATTTAGGATGGATAGTTTGCGAATTGGGATGCAGTGTTAGTTTCAGGTGCTTGAGTACATTAAAGGGATAGTTCACACAAACATTTATTTAGCATTTGATCACCCTCAATTGGTTCCTAACCTTTATGACATTCTTTCTTCTGTTTAACATGAAGTATATTTTGAAGCTGGAAACCAGTAGAAAGCTGGAAACCAGTAGACTTTGACATACGATGTAGGAAAAATAAATACAATGAAAGTCAATTTTGCAAAATGTGTTTTCCATTAAAACAAAAGCCGCCTCTCTGTCTCTCATGAAATAATTACTGATAATATGTAATATAGCAAGGTTTTGTTAAAAAATGAAAGACCCACCAACACACTTAAATATAAGTGTACACATAGATATACAGTTGAAATCAGAATAATTAAACCCCCTTTGAATTTTTTTTTCTTTTTTAAATGTTTCTCAAATGATGTTTAACACAGCAAGGAAATTTTCACAGTATGTCTGATAATATTTTTTCTTCTGGAGAAAGTCTTATTTGTTTTATTTTGGCTAGAATAAAAGCCATTTTTAATTTTTTAAAAACATTTTAAGGTCAATATTATTAGCCCCTTTAAGCTATTTTTTTTCCATAGTCTACTGAACAAACCATCATTATACAAAAACTTGCCTAATTACCCTAACCTGCCTAGTTAACCTAATTAACCTAGTTAAGTCTTTAAATGTCACTTTAAGCTGTATAGAAGTGTCTTGAAAAATATCTAGTAAAATATTATTTACTGTCATCATGGCAAAGATAAAAGAAATCGGTTATTAGAAATGATTAGAAACTATTATGTTTAGAATGTGCTGAAAAAAACTTCTCTCCATTAATCAGAAATTGGGGAAAAAAATTAATAATAATTCAGAGGGGCTAATAATTCTGACTTCAACTGTACATTGAAGTCAAAATAAATAATATATATTCTACATATTAATAAAGCTATGAAACATATTCAGCTAAGAGTGGTTTGTTCTTTGATTAAACTTAATGAAATGAACATTGTACTAATAGGGTGCCATCACTTTAAAATGTTATACACTGATAATGTCCACAAATAGCTTTCACTTTAGACTAAAATGACATTTACACAAATACTCATAAAATATGCCACAAGGTTTTAGTGACTCAGCAAACACATCCAGCTCTTTCTTTGTATTCCACTGTTTCTTTGGTGCTATAATGTGCACTACTGCACTGCACAGATACATTTACAAATAAACTATATAGAAAAATGTCTGTTAAGTTACACCGTAATGCTGTATATTACAGAGCCCTACTGTGCCTATGACTTGCTCTCATTCCACAGGTAAAGTCCACAGTATTGTGACGCAGTTCCTAAAAACCACAATATTAAATGAGAAAACAGTGGGCGTGGCTTGCTTTTCTACTGCGAGCTAATTGGATGTAGTAAAGTTGGCATTTTATTCAGAAAGATCAGGGAAAAGGTTTTAGAAGAGTTAAAACAGACATTTAGGTTGTTATATTCTGTTTGTTGTCAAACTGACAGTTGGAGGGTGTCCTCCAATTCCTCAAAATCACATAATCTGAGAATTTACTGGAAAAAAAACAACAACAGGAAGTCCATTTTCAGATTTTAATTTTAGATTACAAGGACAAACACTTTTATTTTTCTTAATGACATGCACAGATGAATTGTTCACCACAAAAGTGGCAATGTCAGCTAACAAAATCATATGGTTAGTTTTGATTTGTACTTTAAGAAATGCCATGGAACACACAATACAGGAGAAGGATTGAAATTTTTTTAAAAATGAGAAAAAATTTAAAGCTTTTAATGAAAGACATAGAATTGACACAAAAAAGAAAAGAAAAACTATTCATTGAAGTATTTTGTCAGACTTAGTAAACTATTGTCAGTATTCAGACTTAATAAACCATTTATTTATTTTTAAATGTAAACCTATTGTGTGCAGCTTTTTGAGGGTATGAAGGCATATCGGGGGCCGGACAACAAAGTGCGTCTTTTCAGACCCATGTTGAACATGAAACGGATGCTGAAGTCTGCTCATCGGGCCTGTCTGCCTGTAAGACTGTCATATTTCCATCTTTACTTCATCGTATGCATGATAAAATCCACACAGGAAAATGCACTTCTGCTTTTTCTCATTTTCTCTGTTTGTCTGCAGAGTTTTGATTGTGCTGAGTTGATGGAGTGCATCAAGAAGTTGGTAGACGTGGATCAGGACTGGGTTCCTCACTCAGACTCTGCCAGTCTCTACATCCGTCCCACATTACTGGGCACAGAGGTGAGTACTGCACAAAACTAAATTCATTATCATAAAAAACAATAGTCAAAGTCAATGGCCTGCCAGATCTTGCATTTACTGTAAATGTGGGTCTTTAAAGGACCCGTGAAATTAAAATAAAACCTTTTTAGATGTTAATTTCAGTCTGTTAGTTCTAAGGATATTCATTAGCTATTTATCTATTAATAACAAAATTACTGTTTAGAAGATATTAAACTTATATAAACATCACACCACATACTTCTGTTTCTTATCAAATCTTGACCAATCAAATGCTCTCTAGTATCTGACATGCCCCGCCCCCTTTAAGACATTAGGTGCGTTCGATATGAAGCACAGCTGCAGCCGGTGATCAACGAGATTAGCCGTGCGCAGGCGGGGGCGGAGTTGAAAACGGAGCCGTCAAGCCGGACACTTCGGGGTTCAAAGTTGCGGCAGTCATGATGACCGATCACATGATCATCATTTTTTTATTCTTTTTTTTATTTATAACAACAAAAGATTTACAAATAAAACACAATACAGTCTCTACAAACTATAGTTCATTTTTAAACAATAAGGGATTTATGAATTAATGTATTACAAACGCATGAGAGAAATAAGGGGAAACGAGGGGGTAATAAAACATAAAAACGAACAGGCCTATTAAATACAAAGCAATAAGCACAAATTTTAGGAGTTTAATCATCACTCTAGGCTAATACTTCTTGTTTGGTTGTGCTAAAAAGGGGTTTACATTTGTTTACATTTATAGAAATAAAACTTTCCAATAGATATTAGTGTAAACCCCAAAACAAGGTGTTTTGATTAAGTCTTAAGCAATGATTGAGATTATTTTGGATAATGAAAGCATTTTCAAAAAAGCACTTTAATCCAAAAAGATTGAAGAAAAGGACATTCCTAAAATAAGTGAGCTAGACTTTAAATCGAAGTTCCCTAGGTATAAGACCAGGTATAAACGGCTAGACAGGAAATAAAATATATATATTTTATAATCATATAAATCATTTTATAATTATTTAATAAAATAGTTCTTTAACTTAATTTGTTAAGAAACCTTTAGGGTGTCAGGATCAATGATAATAATTATTTTATTACAAGTCTGTAAGACTTATTTGAGTTAATATTTAGGTTATTCACTAAAATATAGAGTTTAAATCGTTCATGGAGCTGAATGCAGTAAATAGTCTGTATAAAAAAGGTCGAAAATAAACCTGTGCAAACAATCTTGCCTTTATAACCAAATTATTTAACAAAAGACGATACTGCAGTAAAATATTTGTAATCTTTTAATAAGCATAATGTGTACAAGATAGAGATGTTATGAAAAGTTAATTGTGTGTTTTGAAATTTGTGAGACGAAAGTTATCCAATAATAAACCCGAAACACACGTGGTTGTTGTCATTCGGTGAACTCGGCCAATTATGTAATATCGGTGTTGTCATCAGAGCTCGTGCAGTTTCTCTTCAGATGCTGCACGGGCTAAATCAGTCGTCTGGTCTCGGAGCACTGTTGCGGTACTTTGATGCCAGTCACGTGGCATCGGCACAGCATCAATCCGGACAAAATTTCTAACCAGCATGCACCGCTTTAAGACAGATTTCGATCAATCTGCTCAGCGATGCATGAAGTCGAACGCACCTACTTTCACACCACTCTCACTGGCAGAACTGCGATAAATACAAAAGTCTATTGGCTGTTTTTGTAGAGGGGTGGAGCTGCTCTATGTCCCGCCCTCTCTTAATTGTTTTAGTTGAGATTGTCAAACATTGAATAAACAATGCACATTTCAAAGCAATTAACATGACCCTTAATTTAGTTTAAACATGCATTTACTGTATGAAGCTGTTTGTTTAGTTCACAGTACTGTCACTTAATACATTTATTTAAATAATTCAGATTTTATAGATAGAAATATATTTTTATGCGGCAGAAAAAAATGTAAACATTAAACTATTCATAAATGAATCATTAAAAATTATATAATTATATATTAAACTTAATGGTTTTCTTTTAATTGGCAACTAAAACTGCTATATTTCATTTGAAACGCTGTAGTGTATAAATACACTGTAAAACTGTGAAAAAGGATATATCTAAACAATTTGTGTTGAAATTTTAAGTTGATATTACAAAAAATATCTTAAGATATTATGCTTAACCTATAAACTCTTTACAACCCCCTTGTGTGAGCAGCCCACCCTCGGTGTGAAGAAGCCCTCCAGTGCATTGCTGTTTGTTATCCTTAGTCCTGTGGGCTCGTACTTCAGCACAGGAGCTAAACCAGTGTCTCTGTGGGCCGACTCCAAATACATCAGAGCCTGGAGAGGAGGAACAGGAGACTGCAAGATGGGAGGGTAAGTAAATGAGGGAGAAACATGTAACATGCAATGTGTTTGTGTTTCTACATTACTCAATATTTTAAAACAAAACACTACATGAATTAGAATCATTGTTGCATACTTAGTAATCTTGATTCAAATGCTGCAGGCATGGATTAATGTTAAAAATGTCATGGAAAATGTACAGAATTGTTCATGTTAATAACCATGTTTTACAGTATCCTACATTTATACTTTATTGACACCCATGGTAAATATGATAGAAATAGAACATGCAATAAATTGAAGGCTATGAAAAAAGGACTTCATTGTTAAATCTTTTCATCTTTTGGTCAAATTATTGTTTAAAATATAAATATCTTTCGTTGAGAACAAACAATTGCAAACACACAACAGTTTTGCACAACAGCCTATTCCATTTGATGTTTTATATTTTATTACACCTGGGTTATGAGGAACAGTATATTGGCCAAGCATGACCTCCTGTTTCACAGGGCTATAAATAGGTAACACAAAGGCCAAACTCAGTAAGTCACACATAAGTAAAAAATAAAAAAACATCCCAGCAGTCACCTTGATGTCAAAACATTATTAAAAACATGTCAAAATGCTAATTAATTTGATGTCAATTGACAACCTTTATGTCAAATCAACATCAAATTGGCATCTAAAACTGCATCAAAAAACACGTCAATAATAGATTACGATGTGTTTCCTTTCTTATAAGACTTTTTGTGTCATAATTTTGGGTGTCAAAAGGGCAATAATGTGTGGATGCCAATGGATGTCAAGGTTTTCACATCAAATTGATGTCCATTTTTGACATATATTTGGTGTGTTTTGACATCAAGGTGACTGCTGGGTAGGCTTGGGCGAACCTCCTGTCAAACCTCCTGCTGATTTTACCTTGGTATACGGTATTACCGTGCATAATAAAAAAAATTATGATGTAAGGCTCAGACAGCGTCACCAAACTGTTGGGTTGTGCCTAAACCATTCAGAAACTGAATACCGTATATGCGACCTTAGGTTCACGGTCACCTGTTTGTTGCACAATTTGCAAATTGTCTTTTTTGTACTAGAGATCTGCGCGCTATCTTTAAAAACACACACACACACATAGACAGCACCAAACAAGCGACACACAGCATCACGCTCTCTCTCATTCACACATTTATACACACACATAAACAGCATCCATGCGGATATACGTGCTCGCTCACTCGGGGGCGATATTGTTAGACTGCCCGCTTCCGTTCAAATTACACCAGAGTTACCGACCGCTCTCGCACTTTATTCAGAAATTTATTCCCGCACCGCAAGAAATCTGGTCAGGTCCTGCGGCTCCCCAGTACAGCAGTGGGAATGCAGACCTCTAGTTTGTATTTATCACTTCTCCCTTCTCGTTCGGTCGAAACCCGAAATACTGCCAAACTGCAGATGTTGTGTTCTTTTTCGAGACTAGGTCACTTGGTGCGCGACTCGACATCTTACCTCACCTCTCTCTCTCTCTCCTCCACACTATCCTGTGATGACAATCACGCATACGCATTTTTAGGCATTAAATAAATATTTAATATTTAATACTTGTCTCTTATATAACTGCATTGTTTTTTATGATGGTATTATGGAATTGAAACTAATATCGTTGCTATTTTTAGACCCCGCGGTATACCATATTACAGTATTACCGCACAAGCCTACCGCTGGGTTAGCTCTGATTTTGAAAAAAGGTTATCAAGCTTCACAAAATGGGAAGTGGCAATAAGAACACATCAAAAACACCGAAAATTCATATTTTCATCACATTTGGGGTGATAGTGAAGAAATCCCTGTCCACTAGAAGTGTTATGAATAAGCTTGGAAGAGAATTGCAGAAGTTATTGCAGTTAACATTGAGCAAAGGATGTGAATATTTATGTACATTTGCTTTTGTTTTGAATTTTTAATACATTTTAAACAAATGTTGATCACATTGTCAATGTGTGGGATTGTTTGTAGAATTTTATGAAAAAGAATGAATATAATACATTTTGTAATAAGGCTGTTACATAAGAAAATGTGGGAAAAGTGCTGTGAATAATTTTTGGATGCCGTTTAGTTGGGTTTTCTGTAGTCTCCAAAACTACAGTCTAACATACCCTACATCACCATAAATAGTTTGTAAAGTTGTAAAGTAAAGTCTCAAGCTACTCTAGGTTTTGGAGGTAATATTTTAAACATATGATCAAAAGGGTTAAACTATAAAGACATTTCATAGCGTTCTTTGCTCATTTTTCTATCAATGTTAGTGCAGGGCCCTGTAAATCTGTGCATAAATCTGACATAAAATCACTCTCACGAGAACATAATTCTATGCAGAATAGCATCCAGTGCTGTATCAGCCTCTGAGTGAGTGATAATGCAACAGTACAATGGGGTTTTTCAGGACCAAGACAGATCATTGATTGTGAAGAAGGTACATTGTGTGAAATGTTTTTGTTTTTTTCTCCTTTTTTAGAAACTATGGCTCATCTATCTATGCCCAATACGAGGCAGTGGATTTTGGCTGTCAACAGGTTTTGTGGCTTTATGGGGATGATCATCAGATCACAGAGGTCGGCACTATGAACCTTTTCCTCTACTGGATCAATGAGAAAGGAGGTGACGACTGTTTACAAACTGACTGAACTTACACTCTGTTTTGATAGATAAAGTAGACTGGTTATGTATATTTACTTTAACAGAAAACAAAGTATGCGGAAGTTAATGTAAATTTGCAGGACCATCAAAAGGCCACAAATCGATGATGTTAGATTCACGATCTCTAGCCTGGTTGCAGATCACTAAAGACCTCTAGTGGCCAATTGACAATTGATTGCATTGTTTTTAAAATGTCAGAAGTGCATCAAATTTTTTTTCAATATTGTACTAAATATAAGTACTCTATATAAAAGAACAGGGCTTTTCAATGTTTTAGATGCCATGGAATCCCAAATATGGTTTTTATCCAATAGTTCCCGATTTTAAAATGTAAAACATATGTTCTTTTCCAAAGACCCAGTATAATTTTATACATTATGTTAAAATATTATATGGCAAATATTTTGTTTCTGTTAAGCTACATTATTATTTTATTACTAATATGTATTATTATGGTTTTTTTATCTTTATTTAGTACATATTTTAATATTTTACATATTTGCATAATTATTATTTAATCTAATTAACGATTTGTATTTCTTTCTTTCTGTTTTAATTTTTTTTTTTTTACACATTTTTGATAATGTATTTATTTGAATATTATATAATATTTTGGCAGGAATTATATAGTAAGTATTTTAATATTTATAATTTTTAAAAATATATAATTTGTGTCTAAATTATTTTAAAGTGTTATATGGGAAATATTTTGTTTCTGTTAAGCTGCATTATTATTATATTACTATTATGTATTATTATATTTTAGTCATTATTTGTTTAGTGCATATTTTAATATTTTACTTCATATTTGCATGATTAATATTTAATCTAATTACTAATTTGTATTTTGTCTTTTGTTTTAATATTTTTTATTATTTAAACATTTTTGATAATGTATTTACTTATTATTTATTACTTATATCATATTCTTGCAGTAATTATATAATTATGTTATTATTTATAATATTATAAATATATAATTTATTTCTAAATTATTTTAAAATGTTAAATGGGAAATATTTTGTTTCTGTTAAACTGCATTATTATTATTATTATTATTATTATTATTATTATTATTATTATGTATTATTCTTTTTATCTTTATTTAGTACATATTTTAATATTTTACTTCATATTTGCATGATTACTATTTAATCTAATTACTAATTTGTATTTCTTTCTTTCTGTTTTAATATTTTTTTATTATTTATTCATTTTTGATAATGTATTTATTTGAATGTTATATATAGTATTTTGGCAGGAATTATATAGTAATTATTTTATTATTTATTATTTTTTAAAATATATAATTTGTGTCTAAATTATTTTCAAGTGTTATATGGGAGATATTTTGTTTCTGTTAAGCTGCATTGTTATTATATTACTATTATGTATTATTATATTTTTATCGTTCTTTATTTAGTGCATATTTTTATATTTTACTTCATATTTGCATGATTAATATTTAATCTTATTACTAATTTGTATTTTTTCTTTCTTTTTTCTTTCTATTTTATTAATTTATTATTTATAAAAATGGAATTATATTACAAATATTTTATTATTTATATATTTTTTTATAAATATATAGTTTATTTATTTTGTACTGTGTTTGTTTATCTTCTTAAATGTTGTTGCATTTTTTTGTAATTAAAAAAAAAATGTTTGTTAGATATGCATTCATCTTGTATTATTTTTTAGAAAATTGCATAATAATTATTATTTTTTCTTTACAGAGGAGGAGCTTGCAACACCACCTCTAGATGGCATTATTCTGCCAGGTGTTACAAGGCAAAGCATCTTAGAACTTGCTCGCGAATGGGTAAAACATGGCAAAATCATACTTTTAAAATGCTCAAAAATAAATGTGCAAAATAATCACAGAATTGCTCTGGGGAGTTTGGGCTGCTGCAAATGCTGACTTTTAAAAATGGGTTTGCTTGGATAAATAATTTCTAATTAACACTGAAATGTTCACTAAATACAATTATTTCATGGTGACTCTGCAGGAAAATGTGTGCTACACAGGTTTGTTTAAAAGGTTAACATTATCTTTCAGAGCGAGTTTAAAGTGTCTGAGCGATATCTGACCATGGCTGACCTGCGGCGAGCTCTGGAGGAGAACCGAGTGAAAGAGATGTTTGGTTCTGGAACAGCTTGTGTTGTCAGTCCAGTCGGCAGGATCTTATATCAGGGAGAGGTGAATTTTAGCTTGTTTTAGCTTGTTTGCAGAGCACTGCACACTGGTTCATTATCAAAACATGCAGGCAAATCAACATATGTCCACTTCTCAGTCAACATCTTTTCAGTCAGGGTTTCCGCAGGGTCTTTAAAAGTCTAAAATTCACTAAATAATTTTAATCAGGTCCTAATTTTTCTATGTCTATGTAATGCTTTTTAGAACGTTTGTATTTTGTATACATTGTAAACAGTGTTTGTAAACTAACAGTTTTTGATATTTTGGGATTTGTGATGGTGTTTTGTTTTCTTCTCTAACAACTTTTGATGTTAAAAAGTTCGAAAAAGTGACTTTTATTGACATTTTTATTAGTTTGAAGTATTTATTGGTTTTGGTTTTGTAAATTACAGTACAAAAACCTGGTAATAAACTGCTAGTGCTTTTTCTGTTATTTTACAGTATTATTTCTTATACAATGTATGGTATATAGAAACTACTAAAAGTCACTCTGTCAAATTCAGGGTGTCTGCAGGGTCTTAAAAAGTCTTACATTTCAAAAACACAATTTTAGTCCTTAAAAAGTCTTAAATTCACTGAAATATTGTCTTGTAGGTCTTAAATAATTTTAAACGGGTCTTAATTTTCCTTTGTTTATGTAAAGCTACCCAACTGGTCCAATACACATTCAATCACCAACAATACATTTCAATAAAATCTTTTACCAAAAATCTATTTATATCTAACATTATAACGGTCTGTTGTGTGTACATTTAGTTGATTCAAGTTTTTTAAGTTATGTTAAAAAAAATTACATGCATACAACTAGGGTCTGCTTGATTCAACACATTATTTTAAAAAATGTGACAAAGAAATAACTCATTAGAATTTCTTTCTTGATGGGGCAAACAAACAATTTTTTTTCTGCTGGGCCATTAGCGTTTAGCCCTATATAAGTCTGAAATTTTAATTCTTGATTGTCTTAAAAAGGGGCGACGCAGTAGCCCGGTGGGGAGTGCTGTCGCCTCACAGCAAGAAGGTCGCTGGTTCGAGCCTCGGCTGGGTCAGTTGGCGTTTCTGTGTGAAGTTTGCATGTTCTCCCTGCGTTCGGAGCACCCTGCGTTCCTCCGGGTGCTCTGGTTTCCCCCACAGTCCAAAGACATGCGGTACAGGTGATTGGGTAGGCTAAATTGTCCGTAGTGAATGAGTGTGTGTGGATGTTTCCCAGAGATGGGTTGTGGCTGGAAGGGCATCCGCTGCGTAAAAAACGTGCTGGATAATTGGCGGTTCATTCCGCTTTGGCAAACCCAGATTAACAAAGGGACTAAGCCAAAAAGAGAATGAATGAATGAATGTCTTAAAAAGTCTTAAATTTGACTTGGTGAAACTTACAGAAACCCTGCAAACTGCACAGTTGAATTTTCAACATCAAAAGTAGACATATTACAGTTCAAGATCCTACAACGCAATTTATGACCGTAAATAAACAGAAAAAAATGTGTGAAACGTTAAACCCAGAACCTGTTAATTGACAGATTATTTTTAACAGCGACGTGTAGATCAGTAACCTGTTCAATTTGAATAAAAAAAATTTACTTTGCATTCAAAATTAATAATTTATTTAAATTGAACATATTACTGATTTACACTGTAAAAAATATCTGTTAATTAACAGGTATTAATTCAACCGGTGTAATTCAACACATGTCACCACCACCACCACAACAACAACAACAACAAAACATTTAATGGAGAGGTACCAAATTACTTTTAAGTAAAAACGTAGCCCTATATACATTTCTGGACATCCAGAATTATGTAGCCAGAGCTATGTATGGCTGCATTTTATCGTTAAAACGAATGCTACGGAGCGGTATGATGCCGCTCCTTTTCTCGCTCACCAGCTGACCGCTTACCTCCATATAGACGACTTTTCCCGCTGTTAACAGTTTGTCCGGTTATCTCACCATGTATGATGGCGGACTTGAGACGCAGAGCAGAGTTGACAATTGGGTTGGAGTCTGGTGAAGAGCAAATTTGAGATCTGAAAAAGCATGCACAGCAGCCTCTGATGGATTCGCTAAAACAAGAACTGCAAAAAAAACGTAGCTCCTGGGACGTATTTGATGCTCTCCAGAAATGTATATAGGGGTACGTTATCAGAATGAGCCTGGGTTGGAATGTTGTTGTTGTGGTAGTGGTGATATGTGATAAATTTCATTCATAATAGTCTTAAACAGTCTTAAATTTGACTTACTGAAACCTGCAGAAACCCTGTGAATTTGACTCATATCCAGCATGTTTTTCTCATACTAAATGTTTATCCTGCCCTGTAGAATCTGCACATTCCATGTGAAGGAAGCTTCCCTCCACTTGCCTCCAAACTACTAAAGGAGCTTACAGATATTCAGGTAAGACATCAACACACTTTTATAGGTCTGCAGTATGTATCATGTGTGTCTTCTAACAGCATTCAGAATGTATTCAATAATTCACTATACTGTTTAAAACAATGTAACTGCAACAAATCTCCTTAAACAAATCTGATTATGGCTTTAAATTTGCTTAGTGACCACAGAGAAATAATTATAGAAAATAAAATAAACTGTAAACATTTATTACACAGAATCTTACATTGTGTTACTGTCATGCATGGGAATGTTTCATTTAGATTATTGTTTCCACACTTCTTGAGATTAGAATGGCTCCATCACTATCGATTTTTAAATCACTTCTAAAAACTTACCTGTTTTGCTTGGCTTTTTAGTATTTATTTCTACTGCTTCATTTTTAAATTTATTCAGTCTTTCTCTTGGCTTATTTTTATGTTTTTATATTCTGTCTTTTTATTTTACTTTGACTTATGTACAGCATTTTGGTCAGTCTTGTGACTGGTTTTAAAAGTGCTTTATAAATAAATTTAATAAAACTTGAACTTGAAAGTACTTGACATTGAGACATATGAATTCAAGACATGGAAAGTGCTTTAAAACAAACATAGGTCCTTGAAAGTGTTTGAATTCAATTTAAAATAAAATTTGGCTATGGTTTAACAATTGTACAATTTAACAGTTGTGTTAAGTACAGTAAAGACTATCATGGTGCTACATTTGCAGGGGCATGAATTAAAAAGGTGCTTGATTTAAAATGAATGGTGCTTTAAAAAGTCCCTGAATCTGCTGTTTATGACAGCATGGGAACCCTGTGTTTTTCTGGTTTATTTGTTTATACATTTTATGTGTGTTTGTACTGTATGTTCTTATATAAGACTTGAATTAAACTTCTAATTATAACTTATTAACATTAATAAACAATAACCATAATTACTTGCATATTTGTATTTTATTTTTCAAAGATAATTCTTGTTTGTTTGTTTGTTTGTTTGTTTGTTTGTTTGTTTGTTTGTCTGCTATTTACAACTAATTATACATAATTACTTCAATATTTGTATTTTATTTGCTTTCAAGAATACTCAAGTTTTCATTCGATTTAAATTTTTTTATCACATACATTTTTATTAATTTATTATGGTGGTCACCATGCACAAAGATGGTGTCTAAACATTAAATTATCGCAGCCCTTTGTGGTAAACTGGGATATTTTTGTTCATTTTGTATCCACGCTGCACCTCAAAAACTAAAATAAAATACATTTAACTCCCACCTTACTATCACAAACTACGTAGGACTAACAAAACAGTCAGAATAAAATCATATTGTGTATTTCTATTGTTGCCCTTTTGCAGTATGGACGAACCCCAAGTGACTGGTCTTGCATCATATAAAGGATCCGACACACACAAGTTCTCCAAAAAAGCTTTATTTGTGGCTTCATGGAAAAATGATCCCACCACATTTATGTATGTTTGGTTTTTATACTAAGTTTACCAACTAACTAAAAACTAGACTAGCAATAATGTGTTGTTCTTTACCGAACATAACCACCCAGATGCCTCTTCATTGTCACATTTTCTCAAATATTCAAAAATATAATCTGACACCAGATTATCACAGTTTATCACCAGCTGTTTCATGAACACTACCAGAGATGTCTGAAATATTTCCTCAGTGTATAGTTTGTTTCAACGTTCAGTGGAACTATAAATGCACTTCATTGTTGATAATATGATAAAATGCAGCTAATGTCATATTGCACAAGCTCTTGAAACTTCTGAAAGACATTTATAGATATTTAAGATAGTTTGTTTTTTGCCGTAGAGCTTTATTTTTTAAAGAATTTTAACAGTTTAAAACAATTAACATTTTAAGAATACTAACTGATAATAGTCAATATAGTTGTTGTTGTTGTTGTTTTTAGAATGCTGCCATTCCAAGCACACAAAGATGGAGAGGGGTTATTTAATAGAGATCATTTTTGCACCCAATGGGAACCATTATTGTTATTGTTTGTAGGTGTTTGTATGATCGAACAAACTGATCCCTGTGTACACCTTTGTTGATATAGGAATAAGATTTTAACAGTCATGAAAGCACAATGACATGATTTGTGTTACAATTTAGATACTGTTTATTGCGAAGTACTGGGTATTTTGTAAATGTGATATCGGGAATAAAACAAATGCTACAAACAGTGCATGCTGTCTATCTGTGATTTTCCTTAATATACTTGCCAATTAATATACTTGGTAATATTCCATTTTATAATTTAGCATTTATTACCAATTTAATAGTGACATACTATAAAATAGTGAATACTAAAAAAATAGTAGTAGTAAAACAAATCTCCTTACCATATCATAGATGTCCTCCTTTTAAACTGCACTATTAGTATCGAAATTAAGTGTCTGGGCTGTAAATAAAGTAGAAAAGCTACCTGAAGGATGGCACGGTGGCTCAGTGGTTAGCACTGTCGCCTCACAGCAAGAAGGTCGCTGGTTCGAGTCCCGACTGGGTTAGTTGGCGATTGTGAAGTTTGCATGTTCTCTCCGTGTGTCCAAAGACACGTGGTATAGGTTAATTGGGTAAACAAAATTGGCCATAGTGTGTGTGTGTGCGTGTGTGTGTGTGTGTGTGTGCGTGCGCGTGTGTGTGTGTGCGTGTGTGTGTGTGTGTGTGTGTGTGTGTGTGTGTGTGTGTGTGTGAATGTAAATGTGAATGTGAATGGGTGTTTCCCAGTACTAGGTTGCGGCATCTGCTGCGTAAAACATATACTGGAATAGTTGGTGGTTCATTCTGCTGTGGCGACCCCTGATAAATAAGAGACCAAGCTGAAGAAAATTAAATGAAGCTACCGAAAAATGGGTGGGGCTTGTGTGTATATAAATGGTCAGGCATGAGTCACTATGATGTAAAGCCATAGATCAGTTCCAAGCAGGAATTGTTTTATTATTATTAATATCAATATTATTATTTGTAGCCTATCTCCCTCTCGTGATATGTCTGACACGTTTGTATTTTTGTAATATAAGGTGATATTTAACAATAATGTAAATAAGAATGCGTCACGGTGACATAGTGGGTAGCAAGATCGCCTCACAGCAAGAAGGTCGCTGGTTCGAGCCTCGGCTGGGTTTGATCCATGTTTGATACATGTGATACAGGTAAATTGGGTGAGCTAAATTGTCCGTAGTGTATGTGTGTGAATGAGAGTGTATGGGTGTTTCCCAGAACTGGGTTGCAGCTGGAAGGGCATTCGCTGTGTAAAACATATGCTGGATAAGTTGGCGGTTCCTTCCGCTGTGGCGACCCCTGATTAAAAGAAGGACTAAGCTGAAAAGAAAATGAATGAACAAATAAATAAGAATGTTACAATACCAAATTTGTACACAGGATGGCGTAATTCAACAAACGATGGGCCTAAATTCTTATGAATCATTGCAAGTCTTCACGTTCAAAGGCATGGGGTGGGGTGCTAGTCTGTGGGTGGTTTTATACGTATCTCTCTCCCATGTTTGATGGTGCAGGTGTCAGTGCCTATTTCTTCTCTGAAAAATATTAATTTTAGCATTTGGTAGCCATGTTATGGTCATTTTAGAATTGATTCTAATAATAATAATTCACCAAAAATATTATATTTGGGGCCATTTTGCTTATAATTATACATCACTTATAAATTATTATCAATGATTAATAGTTGTTATTAAGAGTAATATGGTTTGGAATCTGTAAAATGTGCTTAAGAGGAGAAAATGATGCAAACATTGGCTTGAATAATTGTGCTCTATAGAGATAGATAACATTATTGACAATAGAAAAAATATATGTTTAATTTAAAACATAGAACAATCACATGTTTGTTTTGTTTTTTAAAAGGCAGTATTTGCCAATAAACTAAACCAGACTTGTTGTTTATAACTTCCAACATGCTTTATTAGAGCTCTGGTTATTGGTAACACTTAAAAAATGTGCAACAGACTAAATGTGATTGGAGTGACCTTAATCACTGGTGAACTGTGAAATAATGCTCTTGCCTTGAGAATCAGGAGAGAAATCAACATGGACCTGCAGAAGCCTGGATCCAGAGCGCGCTGGGATCAGATCACTTTTTTAAGCAGAAGCATATTGATTTATATGGAGCTGTAATTGCTTCAATATGTTCTGGATGACTCCCCCGTAATTGAGGCCTGGCAAAGACACACTCCTGGAAATGCCCAGTGCCAGGCAGCGGGTAGAGAGGCACCCCACCCAATCCCCTGTGCCAGCGAGAGGGGAGAGCATCCCCAAACCTGGCCCATCTTCATTTACAGGCTGAGGCTTCCCTGCTCACAGGTTCACTGAGCATCTACTCATCTGATAAAGGGCAAGAATTTGGCAATGTGTGTAAAAGCTGAAACCTGAAATCCGTTGATAAGATTGTACATTCCTTGCACCTTACAAGCTGGCATGGGTTTGTCATTATAGCATGTGCAGTACTTTCTTGTTGCTCTATTAGATACAGATAATTTATAACACTAAATGCTGTATGTTTTTATTATTTATGTATTAATTACAAGCTATTTGAAGTTCATTTAATGCAATTTAGGATAAATGCCCTGTAAGATTAAGTTGATTTAACTTAATTTAACTCAGTATTTTCTTTCAGTCTAGCTCTCTTTTGTCTTAGAAAATTGCACAAAAATGTTATTAAATGGATAGTTCTAACAAAAATGTAAAATGTTTAGCATTTACTCACCCTCAATTGGTTCTAAACATGTATACGTTTATTATTATTTTATTTTATTGTAATATGAACAATAAAATACTACACTGTAAAAAAAAAGCCTCATATATATATTTTTTTTTTTTGTCATCTCAAGGTACATTAATCAAACAAAATTAAGCTTTCATTCATTCATTCTCCTTCGGCTTGGTCACTGATTTATCAGAGGTTGCCACAGCTGAATGAACCACCAACTGTTTTTGCATATGTTTTACACAGCGGATGCCCATCCAGGTGCAACCTTGTACTGGGAAACACCCATACACACTCGTTCACACACACACACACACTCAGACACTATGGCCAATTTAGTTATTCAATTCACCTATAGTTCATGTCTTTGGGTGACACAGGGTGAACATGCAAACCCTACACAGAAATGCCAACTGACTGTGCCACCAAATTAAACTTTTATAACCTGAATTACTTATTAAAACAAGTTAAAGCAACATTAAAATATTTGTTCTTGACTTCATTTATTCATTCATTTTCTTGTCGGCTTTGTCCCTTGCGGGGTCGCCACAGCGGAATGAACCGCCAACTTATCCAGCACGATTTTACACAGCGG
The DNA here is from genome assembly GCA_903798195.1 of Danio kyathit. Classification (NCBI taxonomy): domain Eukaryota; kingdom Metazoa; phylum Chordata; class Actinopteri; order Cypriniformes; family Danionidae; genus Danio; species Danio kyathit. Next base: position 20,880,131 of record LR812522.1, read on the forward strand.
ATGCCCTTCCAGCCGCAACCCATCTCTGGGAACTGTTCTTGACTTTTTGTCATTAAATTTTTTACAGTGTATGGAAATCAGTCGCTGCTTTTTTGCAACATTTTTCTGTTCTTTGAGTTCAACACAAGAAAGAAACTCAAACAGGTTTGGAACACATAGCATGTAAGTAAAAGTTAGCAGAATTATGTGTAAACTATCCCTTAATATAAATTTAATAACATTATAAAAAAACAAACATTGTTAAATTGGATTGAAGGGGTGACAGGGTGGCTCAGTGGTTAGCACTGTCGCCTCACAGCAAGAAGGTCGCTGGTTTGAGTCCCGGCTGGGTCAGTTGGCATTTCTGTGTGGAGTTTGCATGTTCTCCCCTTGTTCGCGAGGGTTTCACCCACAGTCCAAAGACATGCGCTCTAGATGAATTGAATGAACTAAATTGGCCGTAGTGTATGTGTCAATGAGTGTGTATGGATGTTTCCCAGTACTGGGTTGCAGTTGGAAGGGCATCCACTGTGTAAAACATATGCTGGATAAGTTGGCGGTTCATTCCACTGTGGTGACCCCTGATGAATAAAGGGACTAAGACGAAGGAAAATGAATGAATTGGATTGATATTAGCAACATCTTCCTTCCTTTTAAAGACTTGCTTTATTTAGTGTTGTATGGTATTATTGCATTGTATATTATTTAATTTAATGTACTGAATTGTATTCTTCCATCTGTTGTTCTTATTAAAAAAGACCTGCAGCCTATTTTACAATTAGTATCAGTGGAGTTTTTCTCATTTTCGTTTTCTTTCCAAAGATTTATAGCAGCACACACACTCACACACACACACACACACACACACACACACACACATCACCATTAAGCTGGGTGTGGAAAAGACAAGTCAAATGTTTTACACAGATGACATTCTCAGTGGCGGGACCCACCATGACTTTCTTCTTGATGTATGAAATAGTAATGATGGCTTTCCCATAAAACCTTTGATTTCACCACTTTCTTACATGGAAACCCTACATGAATGTCAATCAGAGGACGATATTTAAGCTTGACAGTCCATAGCAACGGCTGACAACAAAACATAACATCTGACTGACGACAGCTTGATAACGTGATGAAAGAAGCGACAAGAGTTTGAACAAACACAAAGACACAAACTCTCTTTCTCTCTATCTCACCCACTCAGAGGCTTACAGTATCCAGTTTATGAAATTCCAGCAGGAAGCATTGTGTCCAGTCATTATTAATGGTAGCTGACAGAATGATTGCAGTCCTTGTCTTGCATGCTAAATGAAGGACCACTTTTCCACAAATGTCAATGCACTATGGAAGTGGGTCGTATTGAATTACTTCATCAGAAAGCTCCTTTGTGTTGTGTGTGTGTCTAGATGCATGGAAAGACATTTCAAACACATATTACAGGAATAATCAATTCAATCAGCAATTCATGCATTGTAAATGCACATTTGTATTGTTCACCATTAGAAATGGCCCTATTCATAAACTCTCTCTGAGCACTTTATTAGGTACACCTTACTAGTACTTGGTTGGACCCCCTTTTGCTTTCAGAACTGCCTTAATCCTTCGTAGCATATATTCAACAAGGTATTAGAAATATTCCTCTGACATTTTGGTCCATATTGACATGTTATACAAGACATGCTGATACAAGGCAGGATGGATCCATGCTTTTAAGTTCTTGACGCCATATTTTGACCCCAGCATCCGAATGTCGCAGCACAAATCGAGACTCATCCGAACAGGCAACGTTTTTCCAATCTTCCATCATGCAATTTTGGTGAGCCTCTGCGAATTGTAGCCTCAATTTCCTGTTCTTAGCTGACAGAAGTGGCACCTGGTGTGGTCTTCTCCTGCTGTAGCTCATCCGCCTCAAGGTTGGACGTATTGGGCATTCAGAGATTATCTTCTGCATACCTCGGTTGTAAGGAGTGGTTATATGACTTACTGGGGCCTTGCTATTAGCTGGAACCAGTCTGGCCATTCTCCTCTGACCTCTGGCATCAACAAGGCATTTGCGCCCACAGAACTGCTGCTCACTGGATATTTTCTCTTTTTTGGACCATTCTCTGTAAATACTAGAGAACGTTGTGCGTGAAAATCCCAGTAGATCAGCAGCTTCTGAAATACTCAGACCAGCCTGTGTGACACTAACAACCATGCCATGTTCAAAGTCACTTAAATCACCTTTCTTCCCTATTCTGATGCTCGGTTTGAACTGCAGCAGATCGTCTTGGCCATGTCTACATGCCTAAATGCATTGTTTTGCTGCCATGTGATTGGCTGATTAGAAATTTGGATCACAGCTGGATCACAAGTAGACACTTTTTAATGACCAATATTCAGTTTTACTTCTACTTCTTTTTGACAAATATACTGACTTCTTTTAGATAAGTGTCTATTTGTGAATTAAAGTATTGTGTTTTTCTGATCTTATATTGCAAAATAAGCTTGCACAATTTTCATATCAAAGTGAAAGGAGATTAAGGAAAATTCTAGAGAACTTGTGCTTTGCTTATAGCTTCAAAACGGCAGCATGTTTAAGAACCCTAAAACTACATCTAGAATGGTCAAAAGTAGACAAGATCAGAATGTTTCAGACTTTCAAAATGTCATTATAGTGATAAAGGGGCTACATGGTGGCTCAGTGGTTAGAACTGTCGCCTCACAGCAAGAAGGTCGCTGGTTCGAGTCCCAACTGGGTCGGTTGCCATTTCTGTGTGGAGTTTGCATGTAGTCCCAGTGTTCGCGTGGGTTTCCCTCAGGTGCTCCGGTGAATTGAATAAGCTAAATTGGCCATAGTGTATGAGTGTGTGTGTGTGTGTGAATGAGAGTGTGTGGGTGTTTCCCAGTATTGGGTTGCAGCTGGAAGGGCATCCGCTGCTTAAGTTAAAGGAAAAGGAATGAATGTATGATTAACCATATACTTTTATTTGTATGTTATTTGACTCAAGTAAATAAATGGAGCATTTCATTTTACTGGAGTAAAATTTCATTAGGACCTTTGTACTTTTATTTAAGTACTTGATTTGTGTCCTTTGACCACCACTGGAATTAGGGACAGAGCATTATCATTCTGGAAACCATCTGATTGGATAAAAATCTGTGATGTACAAGATGAATCATCTTTATCGGTACCAGAAGACAAACTGAGAATTTTAAAGTTAAAAAAATTGAATTCTGTAAACAATAAATACCCCAAAATCCATGTGGCTCAAATCCGGCCCACACCAGACACTTACATCCGGCCCACATTCCGCATGGAATGATGGCACTTGGGCGGTCCGCTCTTGTTTGCCAGATCTGGGCCACAATTAAGCCATAGCAATATCACATATCAGCCACAATTCAACCAAATGAACCAGAACTGATCCTATTCGGGGCCACTGTTTGCCTTTATTCTGGCCCAGATTCGGCCCACACCAGACACTTACATCTGGACCACATACTGAAAGGAATGATGGCTGTAGGGCGGTCCGCTTCTGTTTGTCAGATCTGGGCCACAAATAAGCCAAGACAATACCACATATCAGTCAGAATTCAACCAAATGAACCAGAACTGACCCTATTCTGGGCCACAATTTGCTTTTATTCTGGCCCAGATCTGGTCTACACCTTGCACTTGCTGGGTGTGGCAAAGTACAAAAATCCCAGCATGCATTGCAGTATGAATACATTCTATAGCTTATTAATGCTACAGTTTTCATTATTTGCTTTTGATTCTGCTGTTTATGTTGACGCTATTGATTTTGTCACTTTTAGCATCCTGTGTGTGATATTTGTGAGTTTTGTTCATTTTGTTAATTGTCACCGTTGTTGAGGTTCATACGCTGGTTATTGATGTCTCTGTGAGCAGAAGTTGAACCATAGAATTTTTAGAATAAACCTTACCATAGAATAAACCTTCACAAATTTGTGGCATGTGAAAGCATGTTATTACGTTACTTTTAATAATGGATTAAACATTGGAAACATCAGTGAATTATATTATTTCATCACAGGTTGTGCCTCATTTAATTTAATTTTTTTACTTGGCTTGTTTGCTGTAATGAATAAACTTTTCAAGCACAGTTCTTAAAAGTTACAGCAGCCCAAAAGAAATTTATATTAACAGGTTCAGGGCTATGAGCCCAACTAAAGCAAATACTTTTCTCCATGATGGTGACTTTAGTCTATGTGGTCCACTTATGTTTTAAGATAACTGGGCCACATTCGCCATATCTTCTCTGGGCCGCTTTAGGCTCACAGCTACATTAGCCAAAGCTAACTGTGCCAAATATTTGCCAAAAGTGGCCCACATTTGTTTTATGATAACTGGGCCACATTTGCCATATTTTCTCTGAGCCACATTAGGCTCACAGCCGCAATAGCCAGAGCTTACTGTGCCAAATATTTGCCAAAAGTGGCACACATATGTTTTAAGATAACTGGGCCACATTTGCACTTACATGTGTGAGCCACTTTAGGTTTAGACCCAGATTACCCTTAAATGACTATGCCAATTTTTTGCCAACTGTGGCCCACATTTGTCCTCCATTATTTGGGCCAAATTTATCATTTTCCACATGGAAAATATGCTATTAGTGGAAAGTATGCTATTAGGCTCACATTCAGATTACATTTTGCCATAAGTGCCAAATCTTTGCCTTAAATGGACCATATATGAATTTGAATCCTTGGCCCCCCTTTGCCATTGTACAGGTGGGCCACTTCAGGCTCACATTCATTTTGTCTGGACCGAAGGAAAACCACCAGTGCCGCATAACTGCCTAAAGTGGCCCACATTCGTATGCTATCTGGGTACAGCAGTGATTACTTTTAAGTTAACTTTAATAAAAACCATGCCAAATAATAATTCTGCATATTATATACGGTTAGTTTTGACATCGGTCACTTTAAATACCCACTGTCTTTAAAAGCAGGATGAATTCTGTTTAGCTGTCAATTCCAGTAGGAATTATATTGATCCTCTGTATCGTTATAGTGTGAACTCATCCCACATAGCAACATTTATCTAGCCCAGCTCTGCCCTACACAATCAGATTTTGCTTGGCCCACATGCTGCAATGAATTACGGTACATGACTGGACCAAGTCTGGCTTCCAGACATGGGCCAATCATGGACCATATCTGGGTCAAGTCTCAGCCAGATTAATAACCCATAACTAGGCCAGATAGGTTGGTGTGTCACAACTGCAAAGAAATTGATAAACCCATGAAGCATTGCCCTTTAGGCACACTATGGGCGTGCTTTTTCTCGAACCAATCAACCTGATTGGTAAACTTTTTTCTTTACTCAAAATTTTTTTTAATGTATTTTAAATGTGGGTCAAGATAGGCCAAACTTGCGTGGCCCACATATCAATTTTTAACATATGGGCCAAATACGACATTTTACATCTGGCCCAAATCTTGAGTGCCGCCTTAAAGACGGTGCCACCTCTGCCAAACCCGGTCCATGTTTGGCCCACATGCTATATGCCAGTGCCGAATGAATGCCTGCTGTGCCAGCTTTATGCCAAATCTAAGCCGAAATTCTTTGCTACCTGGGTTATTTGTTAATACTTTTAGTTACAATCTTTTCTTGTGAACGCTCTGATAAAGTTTAATTCTGATATGACTTTGAACTTCTTTCTGAGCTTAAAGTACTGCACAATAGCCCCAGCATGAATGAACTTATTAATGTGTCTGAACCATCCAAACATAAAAAGCCTTTCCTTCATATAATTTGATATTGAAGCAAGGACCACCGTCTCAGAGTCAGCAGGCTTGGCAGCTCGAGCCAGACAGATAACACTGTCAGACATTGTCTCTGTAGAGTCTGAAGCAGGGAGGGAAAAAAAAGCTTTTTCCTGGTCAGTGGGTTCACACAGACAGGCAGGCAGGCAGACGGCTCCAAAGAAGAGCAAGTTGGCAGAGGTACAGCGAATCTAAGTGCTGCCCAGTACGAAGAAAGGAGAGAGAGAAGGTCAACCGACCGACTGCATCAGACTCGCAGCGAGGCATCAGCGCGAAACCCACTGTATTGCTTTACATGTAGCTGTCTCACGCCATGGGGGGGGGGGGGGGGGGGGGGGGGGGGTTAATTCATTCATTCTGTAAACACGATCTTGCGGTTTGAACTCAGCTTACTGTTACTCTCCATTCACAGCTGTTGTGGAGAAGAACCACAGTCAAAGGGTTTATCCTTAAGTACTTACACGCACAAGAAGTGATTGCGTGACTTCTCTCATATGATACATGGCTGCGCATATAAAGTAGGCCTGGATTACTAAAAAAATAAGAGCTCTCCAGCTAGAAAAATGTTTCAGTGACTGAGTTTATGTGAAATTTCTGCTTGGCTTAAACGTGCAGTTGGATTTACTGAGGCCTAGTTGATACTGACACCTAGTGGCATCAATCTAGCAGTCATCACGTCCAGTGTCAGCCACAAACTATTTCTTGTGCGAGCAATAATGAGCAATAACAGGTGGCTACAATACAATAATGCGAGTAGCATTCTTCTGGTCTTGTGAATATAAAATGGCCTCATAGCAAGAAGTTCGCTGGTTTAAGTCCTAGTTGGGTCAGTTGGCATTTCTGTGTGAAGTTTGCATGTTCTCCCCGTGTTAACATGGGTTTCCTGGGTGCTTCGGTTTCCCCCACAGTCCAAAGGCATGTGGTATAGGTGAATTTGTATGTATGTGTGTGAATGAGTGTGTATTGGGTGTTTCCAGTACTGGGTTGCAACTGGAAGGGCATCCGCTATGTAAAACATTTGCTGGAGCAGTTCATTTCGCTGTGGCGACCCCTAATTAATAAAGAGACTAAGCCGAAGGAAAATGAAATGAAATGTTTAAATATGGAACTACTTAATGTGATGCGACAGATTATTGATTGAAGTGATTGATTTAAGTGCAATAACTGTTTAAAATGCATTGAACTTTCTGACTGGACCACAAAACCAATCTTATGTAGCATGGGTATAGCCAAAATGCATTGTATGGGTCAAAATGATTGATGCCTAAAATCATTAGAATATTTTGTAAAGATCATGTTCCATGAAGATATTTAGTAAATTTCCGTTAATATATCAAAACTTAATTTTTGATTAGTAATGTACATCGCTAAGCACTTCATTTGGACAACTTTAAAGTCCCCATGAACCGCAAGCTGTGACGATTATTTTTGTTTGTATTGTGACGCAGTTCCTAGAGAAATGCAATATTAAACAGTAGTATCTGGATGCAGCCTTTATGATGCATCGCGCAGAGATACAATGTCAGACACAATGCACTCAATGGAGCTAGTGACGTCACTGTGATGGGTAGGGTTAGATGAGCGCATTAAAAAGCACTGGATGCAGCTCATATTGCATCTGCACAGAGTCTGCAGCCAGACCTCTCTTATATTAAATGACAAAACAGGCTTGGCTTTTTCTACTGCGAGCTAAATGGATGTAGTAAGGTATGTAATTCATTCAGAAAGATCTGGAAAAGTGTTTGGAGAGTGTTATTACAACCTAACAGACACCTCCTCCTCACCATTTCTGTTTGTTGTTTGTTGACAGCTTGATTAAATATGTTAGCCACGCCCATTTGCTGTGTAATCCGACAATTTAACTGAAAACAAACAGGAAGTGCCCCTTAGATTTCAATTAAAGATTAGAAGGGCAAACATTTTTTTTTCTTAAAGGTGCTGTATGTAAGTTTTTTTACTCTTCTAAAGCATAAAAATACCATAATATGTGTGCAGATATTTAAGAAACATCCCAAGTGAACATACTTGTTTAACTGAAAAACAATGCTGAAGTCAGATATTCTGCTTTGAAAATGTTTTTTCCGTGCCGGAACGCTGTCTTTGTTTAGGTAATTTTCACATGCACGATGCCAGTTTAGCCAATTATAATTCAGCACCCCGGGTTGCCTTGTTGGAAAACAGCGCATTTCATTCATTCATTCAGAAAGGCTCTGAAAGCGTGCGTCCGTGACCGAAAAGGACAGTATGGGAGACAAGATTCAGTTCCACATGAGGTTATTAATTAGCAAATTACATAAATATTACAAACGTAAACATTAGGTGAGCAGATTACATTATAACCGCGTGTCCTAACAACATGCTGTGACGAGAGAGGCAGTGATGAGCTATTTGGCTGTTTGTACCGGACGAAACACGACAGAAATTTGAATACAGCCTTTCAGAAGCACAGAATATGCACTCACTCATGAAACGGTAAGGTTTAAAATCTGTTTAATGCATGTTAACCCTCCTTAACATCATTAAATGTAAAATGGCATTCAAACTCATATTGTTAGCATTTAGCTCTGAATAAAGCACACGAGATTTACCTGAGGTGATCACTGTCATAGGTTTCACAAGTTCAGCTGTGAGAAATAGAAGCCTTTTCTAATCATTCAATTCGAGGTGTTGGTTAGGACAAAAACACCCTTTAATATGGAAAATATTCCCTCTATCGCGTGTCGTTGCTTTTATTTAGAACACAGTTTAAATCACTCGCTCCTTGTATTCTAACTGGCAACCCACGCTCACGTTTGTTTTGATACAGGAGTGCAACACCTAGTTTAACCACTGGGTGTCAAACTTACATACTGCACCTTTAACGACATGCACGGATGAATTGTTTACCACTAAACTAGCAATGTGAGCTAACAGATTTTTCTCAGTATTTAGATTTTTTGCACCCTCAGATTACAGATTTTCAAATAATTATTTATCTCTGCCAAATATTATTCCATCCTAACAAACCAAACATCAATGGAAAGCTTATTTATTCAGCTTGCAGATTATGTATAAATGTCAATTTCTAAAAAATTGACACTTATGACTGGTGTAGTGGTCACTTTTAAGTGTCCCGTGAAGTGCTTTGAAATATGCATTTGTATTCGGTGTTTGACATAATCTCAACCGAAACACGATGAAAGGGTGGGACATAGTGTAGCTCCTCCCCATTTAAAAAAAAAAACAGCCAATAGGGTTTTGTTTTATCACAGCTCTGCCAGTGAGAGTGGTTCAGATCAAGTGCATCAAATGAAAAGCAAATGAGAAGCGTCTTGAATATCAGATACTAGAAAGCATTTGATTGGTTATGATGTGATGAGAAACGTGTGAAGTGACAAGAATAAATCTGTTGATCCATTTGGGCGGAAGTGACAAACTGCAAGCTTTACATGTTTCAATAGTTCGCACTTAGATATTGCTTGATGCTATAAGCAGGTTTGGCGTGCTGTCCCGGGAGAGAACCTTGAGCTCAGAGATAATTGAGCCCACGGCTCCCGCCTAATCAATAAGAATATAAGGGGTTCCGAGATCAGGTAGGTCTCGAGAGCTCTCACTGGTAAAAGGAGAAAAGGGAGGAGATGGGGTGGAAGGGGGGATTCTTCCAAAACGAGTAGGGCGAAATTGGTCTATTTATTGTAAGCTTGAATCAATCTGATTGGATTATTGGTGATTATAGATTAGAGACCAGCCACGATCAATCATATCATGTGCTCCTCTCGAAATTAGTTTGTACAACTTCACTCATACCAGTTTTATGTCTTCTAAATGCAAATTTTGTCACTGTTTTGGGGCACATTAGCTCATAGATATCCTAAAAACAAATAATACTAATACTAACATCTAAAAAACTTTATTTTTAATTTCATGGGACCTTTAAAGAGCATTGACATTTAAATGACATTACTATTATGGGGGCTCAAAATAAAATTCATGTTTGTATTTTTGCATCTCTATCTGTAAACCAAATTAAATGGGAATGTATTGCAGTTTAAATCTAAACGAAATGCAGATTTCACTTTTAAGTTTCAGAATACACTTTTAGGATCTGTGGTACATATTCAAGCACACTGCTTTTTCCCAACGGTGAGATGTGAACCCATGACACTGACACTTCTAGCACCCCGCTGTTCCAGTTAAGCCACAGGAACACCGTGATACTGAAATGTCACCAAAGTCTTAGCTTAGCTGAGAGGTCCTTTAAGGCACTCACCATTCATTTGGCTTTCCTGAGGAGTAAATCTGTAAAGAGTTTTGCAATGTTCTTTTCACCCTGTACATACTAATTAGATGCATTGTGTGCTGTTGCTGAGCAAATATAGATTTTTTTTTTTACTAGAGGTTTACTGGAGGTTGCCTGCATGTTGCAACATTGGAAGCTTATGTAGCATTATGTTATAACTGAATATAATCATTTTCAGTTGAATAAAAAAGGTCATTTAAAGGGATAGTTCACTCAAAAATGAAAAGGTACTCACTATTTACTCACACTCAATTAGTTATAAACAGTTATAAGTTTCTGTCTTCAGGTGAACACAGGTGAAAACTGTAACCATTGAAACAAATATGGATGTCAATGCTCTTCTTTGTGTTTAAAAGAAGAAAGAAACTCAAGGGTTTGAAACAAGTAAAGAGTGAGTAAATGATAACAGATTTGTAATTTTTGGGTGAACTATCCCTTTAATTTTATGCCTTGTGGCAAAATCCACCTTAATTTTTTTTCCTCAGTCTGCAAGCGTCAGATCAACACTCAGTATGCCATTGCTTATTGTAGCATTGATCTTTCAACAACACCACTAACCACTAGACAAAGCCTTGTCCTGCTGGCTGACCCATTGCCGGCACCATCAGTGAGCATTGTTCTTTGATGAAAACAGAGAGAGAGAGGAAAAAAACATCAGAGAAGTGTCTGTGCCAGTCGAGCTTCTTTGCCCAGTGAACACTGACCACACACAGCAGGAGGTTGTTGGGTGGTTTCAAAAAGCTTCCAGAAGCAGTAATACCGGCCATCTATTAACATGTCCCTCCACATTGACTGCTGTGTCCCCCTCCAACCACTTTTCTGTGAGCGTGAGAGAGAGACTATACTATGTAAGCACTCCTATTGGCTCATCGAGCAAACTACGAGATGGTATTAGTGGAGAGAAATCTTCTCCCAAGTCTCTGTGAATGCACTGTCTGTTCATCGAAGCAATGAGAGAGCTCATTCCTCTGAGGTCAGCCAGACCGTGCTTTGACAAAACCTACCCAAGAAGCCAGGCTAAGCATCAATCATCTAGACAGGAATTATATCAAATAAATACTCGACAACCTCTTTTCCACCGATTATGTTATTGCAATGTTTTACACGTGTACACGCTGATGAGTGTGGATAATGTGGTTCAGTTTCGAAATCAAATCAGATCATTTCATTGTCACATCACCATGTAAAGTGATGATAGTTGAAAAAGCCTTGGACGGATTTTACAAAAAAACAATGAGGGCGTGTGCTAACATATCAGACCATGGTTTATACATTATGCAATATATACAGTAAGCATATAGCTGTAATCTTTAAATAAATGAACAACACATAATCAGTTTGAAGGGATATACTAATAATACTATCAAGCTTCAGTGGACTTCAGATTACTTTGGCATTATTTGTTGAATTTCCTAAAAATACCACCTAAACAATAGTTATAACAATACTGTAATACTATAACTATAGGTTACTGTCTGTAATTCATTAAAGACATAGATATAGGGCCCGCGGGCCAAAGTCGGCCCATAGTAATCTTTGATTTGACTCAACATCCCATCTGAGAAAAATTAGAATGCCTTCAATGTTGGTTTGTTTGTTTGTTTAATTATTAAGCTACAATAAAGTCAACTGAAATTAAATGTTTCAATTAAATTTTGTGAATGAATCACATTTTTAAAAATGTCACTCGAAGATAGAGGGCTATACACAAGACATCGACGAGCAAATCAAGGCAAAGGCAGGTTCAGCTTGACTCGTGTATTTAGCATTGAACACCATTGTGTTGTACATGTGTTCATTTATGTTTTTATTGTAAGAAGTTCCTTATAAAATGTTTTTTTAAAAAGTATCATTATTTATATGATTGAAGTGTTTTTTTCTATTTTTTTTTCAAAATTAATAATTTAGGAAATTACCATGGCAGCTTTCATGTAACAGTTTGGTATACTTACCTTTGGCCCACTCCCTCAATCAAGTTTGGTTTTTGGCCCTTAATAAGAAAAAGTTTGGGCACCCCTGGTATAAAGTGATTGAGTAGGCACCACAACTGTACTATACTGTCAATTAAAGGATAGTTACAAATAATTAATTATACATGTGTTGTTCCTACTGGATGTCAATGGCTGCTTTTTCTTTATTCTTTAGAATATCTTGTTTTGTGTTCAACAGAAGAAAGGAATTTATACAAGTTTAGTAGGCTACCACTTGACTGTGAATAAGCTTTGATAAGTAAATTTAAATTTTTGGGGTATGTTGTATGAATGAAATTCAGACTGTCAAAAATCGCCCCTATACCCTTAAATAGAATTATTTGAACTACTTGCTTGGTTTGGGACTTGTGGAGCCAATGCAATCTCACGACAATTCGTAACTTTTTGATTTAGTAGCTAATTCGTATGAATTCGTACGATCTAATTCGTACAAATTAGTACGATTTGCTCATCACTCAATGACGGTTGGGGTTAGGGGTTAGGTGGGGTTAGCTGCCACGCCTCCTTTTTGAAATTGTACGTTTTTGTACAACTGAACTCGTTCGAATTCGTACGAATTAGCAACTAAACTGACAAAACATAAAATACTTACGTTTCCTCGTGAGATCAGGCTAGTGGAGCTGCGCAGCGATGGATTTGCTCTTCAGTGTTTGGACTTTCAGCTGTGAAATTTAAACCTCACTGAACTGAACTAAACTGAACTCCAACTCTGAAAACTGGACTGACACACTTTCAATTTACTAGAACTTCTATGTTAAGCTGCTTTGACACAACCCACCAGACACACAACATCATAGGACGTCAATATAAGGTTAGATTTAGGTCGCCAGCGTCTAAGGACAATGTTACTTTGACATCCAATAATGACGTGAAATGACGTTGATATTTGGTTGATTTTAGGTCGTGTTGGAAAGTGACCAAAAGCCATCATCGAGGCAATATATTAAACCAATGTCATAGTGATGTCAAATACTGACATTTATTCGTCAGGTTTGGCAACCAAAATCCAACGTCTGCTAGACATCATTTTGGTAATGTCCGCACAACGTCAAGCTGTAACATCATTAGATGTTGATATTTTGTTGTGTTTAGGTTGTATTGGAAAGGAACCAAAATGCAATGTCTGCCCGACATTGGACATTGTCGTCGGTCTAATGTTGGGTTCTGATGTCGACCCGATTTTCATCTCCAAACAAAATCCAACATCCCACAACATTGAGGTACAACGTCAATCTTACGTCATGCTGACATCCTGTGCCTGCTGGGAATCTACATTGTAAAAGAGCTATATAAATAAACATGAACTGAATTGAATTGAGTATTTGGGAGCAGCCATTTGTAACCAGTGGACGTTCTGAAGTGCACTCAATCAATCCCAGAATGCACCGCAATCACGGGTGTACAACCAATGTACAATCAATGGTGTTGTTGCTAGCGATACAGCTCCAGTCAAAAGTTAACGATAATTATTTATATTATTTATAAAATTTTCCATAGTGTTTTAACTTCAGTCCCCTACCCCAACCCTAAACCTGCTTTTCACATTAATGTCAAGTGTCACAAAAATTATATTTCTACATTGATGTGTGCATGCCCATTCCCATTGTATCCCTTTTCTAGAGAAAATGCTACCCATAATGCACTGTGAGAGTTTGCATGCCAAAGGAATTTCCGCGTCTGACCACAAGATGGCATCCACAGCAGAATCCTATCTGTGTAAGTTTCTAAATAAATGATTATTTAATTGCTAAATTAACATTTTTTACAATGATAGAATTCAAAATAGTTTGTTTTGTTAGTAGTTGACAGTTTGCTGTGTTAAATAACTACCACAGGGTTTGACTAAGAAGTTGAAAACCGTCTGAGGGATTTATCAACCTGCATAAGGCATAAACCATCCCCTCTCTTGCTCCAGTTCACTGACTTGTTTTTTATTTGTTATTTTTTGCCTTTAAGGTCAGGCTCTCAAGTCGATTGTTATTTTCTAAGGGAACGCTTTTTAAAAAATAGTAAAAAACGTATAAAAATCTTACATTGTGTACGAATTCTTATGAATTAACCACTAATTCACCCATGAGATAAGGTTGACAATTATGACAATTTGATTTAAGGTAAAAGTTATAGGTTTAAAGTCAACAAGAGTTTAAGGTCCCTATAATGCCAAAGCAAACATCAAAACATTTTATTTATTTATTTGTTTAGTTATTTAGTTTCATTTTATTAATTAATTCATTCATTTTCTTTTTGGCTTAGTCCCTTTATTAATCTGGGGTCACCACAGCGGAATGAATCGCCAACTTATCCAGCATATGTTTTATGCAGTGGATGCCCTTCCAGCTGCAACCCATATACTGTATACAGTGTGTGTGTGTGTGTGTGTGTGTGTGTGTGTGTGTGTGTGTGTGTGTGTGTGTGTGTGTGTGTGTGTGTGTGTGTGTGTGTGTGTGTGTGTGGCGCGCGCTATGTAGACTATTGTCGCAGTTGATTGACAGGTGTCAATAAGTTCACATTTTACTTGAGAATAAAAATATGTATTTTCATTTGTTTAACAGGTGCTCGCGTAAGGCGTTTAACTCGAGCTGCGTACTCATACAGTATATACCACTTTAGGATACGTTTTTTACAGACTCTAAAAGAAGAACGTTAGTTTTTTTTTATTATTTTAACTCAGCTGTTTTATTGAGCCACGAAATTTATATATAAATGTATTTTAAAATATGTTACCCTTTTAAAATTTATAGCAGCTATAATGCACACACTGACAGATAAGTCAGCTGAGAATATAGAGCGGTGATAAAAAAAGACACCGTCCAAATTACGCACGGCAGTCAGTCTGAATTCAACTTCTGTCCCTCTCTAAAAACTCACCACTTTCTCAACCTCTCATATTCGCTTTCATTCTGCAGTGCAATCTTTTCTGCTGTTACTGAGTCCTAGAAAGATCCAAATTCGAGCCTATTCTAAGAAACAGATGACGTTATTTGACAGGGTGCCCAAAATCCTTAATGAGTAACTTAGCAAGAGGAGAAGGCAAATGCTGCCCCAGCTGTTTCCTGTTGAAAATGTCTCTGTAATGTAGATAAATGTGAGGGATTTTCTCTCCAAATCCGTCTCCTGTTCGCTAAATCTCACTTCTCCACAACGAGCCTGCGCAATGGAACAAAGTCGGAATATTGAGATGTGACATTGCCCGCATCTCATCCTCTTTCTCGCTTTTTAATGACTTCAAACAAGTTCATTTTTGCTGGGCTTTTGCTGGAGACCCAAAGGGATGTCTAGCGGTCATTTCTTCCAGGGGCATTGGTGTGATGTCTTTAAGGTAACTTAACCTATTTCCTTTCAAAGCAAATATACATTTTGGGCTGACCATTATTGCTTTATTTTTTCACTGAAGCATGTATTCTAGATAAAAAAAAACTGAATAATATTTGAAGACAATTTGCACTCACATTTAAGTAGGAGCAATGACCATTCTGCATCTTTACGCATTAGTGTGCATGCAAAAGTATTTCACGTTAAAGATCTGACAGCTGCAGTCTATTATGGCAAACTTTTGAGACTTACGACAGATTGCATGATGTGTATGGTGAGTCATATCATGATGCACCAGGGAGTTCATTTGCGCAGTGCACTAGTCACCAACTTGTATATCCAGTCCCTTAAAAGTAAATATTGCTGAGTCGACACGATTAAGGGCTAGGACTGAAGGTTTTGCAGCGTACTTGTGCGTTGCGCATTATATTCTCTTTATTATGTAAAGTGCTTCCTCTTTGGGTTTGGCGGCTTTGCAGCTTTCCAGTTCCACCTCACGTATCTGTAGGGGAACCACAGAGCTTTATCCAATGAAACCCAAAAATGCATGCTTTACAAAAGCGCTCTTCTTTTACCGGACACTTAGTTCAAGCAGCAGTGTCCTATTGGCACGAGCGAGAACCAGGCGCTTCAAGCGCGCGCTGGAGACATTTCCGCGCGCATTTGTGGAGAAGTGCCCCGAAACAACGCTCTCTATTTTAGCGAGATTGTGTGCGGATGGAGGAGTAAAGAATGTGTGATAGGGAAACACCATTGAAGTAAATGCACGCGCTCAAAAGTACCCTCATAGACAGGTGCATCTTTTAATTGCATTTGATCGTTTTTGGTATTTTATTTTGAGTAAGCTAGAATATCCAGACACCTGCCTCTGCATGATGTTAGACATGCAAAAGCAGATGAATGACAGTAATAAATGTGCAGATGATAGACAGTGAAATACATAACCTATATGGGGAAACATGCATGAAGAAGAATACAAATTGAGGAAGAAAATAAATAGTTTTTAAAAAATCATGAAAGTCAATAAAATTGCACACTGTTCTTAGTTTTTTTTCAGCGTGTGGTTGTAATGTGTTTGTGGTTTGCCTCTCTCTGGGATGCAGTGTACCATGCGCTGTCTCCCGTGTACCCACACCCTCTCACTGGTGCTGTGCGTCCTCGCGTTGACTCCCGCGACTCTGGAGGCGGGGCCGGAGACGCTGTGCGGGGCGGAGCTTGTAGACACGCTGCAGTTTGTGTGTGGAGACAGGGGCTTTTATTTCAGTAAGTGCACTTTTTATTTATTCATCAGCTGCTCTCTCTCTCTCTCTCTCTCTCTCTCTCTCTCTCTCTCTCTCTCTCTCTCTCTCTCTCTCTCTCTCTCTAGTTCCCCACGCACTAATGCGCCACTCATAAATAAGAAGAGCATCAGTTTTCACGTCTTGCTGTCCAGTTATTCCTCTTTTTTCTGTGTTTGCTTAATTAGTTTCAGTTTAATTGGGTAGAATGTTTACAGTCAAAACAATCTAATTTACTTTACACTTGTCAATCCATGTTTCTGGTCTTATACATGATTCATGGCTATATATATTTATATCTATAGGGTACTGTGTACTAAAAATGGAAATGCTTTTCCTTTGCGTGTGCACAACGAATAGGAACACTGTATTATGCATTCATTTCCAGGTCAGTAGATGGCGATATAACATCTGCTCACATGTGGTACAGTAGTTACTCATTCATTCATTTATTTTCTTTTCGGCTTAGTCCCTTTATTAATCTGGGGTTGCCACAGTAGAATGAACCGCCAACTTATCCAGCATATGTTTTACGCAGCGGATGCCCTTCCAGCTGCAACCCATCACTGGGAAACATCCACACACACACTCATTCACACACTTACGCTACAATTTAGCCTACCCAATTCACTTATAGCGCATGTCTTTGGACTTGTGGTGGAAACCGGAGCACCCGGAGGAAACCCACGCGAACGTGGGGAGAACATGCAAACTCCACACAGAAATGCCAACTGGCCCAGCTGAGGCTCAAACCAGCAACCTTCTTGTTGTGAGGCAAACGTGCTACCACCGTGCAGCCTCCAGCAGTTATCAATCATTTTATTTTTTAAAATGTTGCAAGTATGACATGACAGTTTTTCACAAAGTAATTTTTGTATCTCGTAGTTGCGCAGAGACTATCGTCCTGGCATTTTTAAAAACCTGCATTTTGAAACCCATTTTAAGTTCAAGTTTTCAGGCCCTCAAAAAATAGTTGTTGTGTGAATCATTGGGCAAAATGCATAAAAACATTAGGTTCTAGTTGATTTAATGTGTCCAATTTTTACACCATACCAACTTTTCATTATCAAAACAATTTTCAAAATAAAAAAGAATTGATGTCCAGTTTCAATATTCAATATGTCATAATTTAACAAAAAAATTTACTTTAAATTATTGAAAGGTGAGCTGTTGCAATGCCAAAGAAGCAGCTGAAAGAAATGCGTCAGCTGACTGATGCTGGTGTATTACAGTTAAAGAAGGATCAGCCAGATGCTTTGCTCCCAAAATGAGGTTGCTGGAATTTGGCGGACACAAGTAGGCAGGGCGAATAAACGTAGTGCACATCTTATTTCCAACTGAGTACGGGGGACTACCCAAAGAAAACCATTCTGGATCCTAGACTTACATCTCTCTTTTTCCACAAGCCATGAGAACTGCTGAGTCTTGGGTTATCCCAATCAGCAGTAGGCAGAAATATTCAGGAGCTCTTGAGCTTATTTGCTTTTTATACTTTGTTCATATACTTTACCTATATTGTGCATTATTAAATTGTTATCTGTAATATGTGTTTGGCAGGGTTTTGCTTGCTAATAATGATAACTTACTGTACAATCATTATTTTTACCCCAAACATTAAATATACAACACTTAAATGTTACTTTAACACTTTTTCTTCTGTGCAGAACAAAAGTAGATATTTAGATAAATGTGCAGACTGCTCATTTCCTTATGCTGAAAATGCCAAAATGTTTCTCTTCATAACAGAAAATCTTGTCTCCAGCCAAATCAAGTTACAATTCATGTTGACAATATTTCCAATAGGCACAATGCTGATATTACATCTTCACTGTATTGCATGGCATTAGCTTAACAGAATTTTCTACTGAAATATATACACATACATTCATATAACTACACTTACAGACCAACTCACATTTAAATTGCTTGTGAGTGTTCACAGTAATACTTTAACCATTTCAATTTATGGTTTACACTTTGCAGCTTATTGAAACAGCTGCTAATGAAGGATCCATGTGATTTGAACATTGACAAGTTTTCTGTTTCTATACTAAATGCGGTGTTCACTTGCAGAATAAATGCCAAAATGTTAATTTTTTTAGGTGAACTGTATCATGAGGAAACATGAAATATTATACTGGATGTACTTTATAGCAGTATTTAGTTTCTAATCTTAGATTGTTCCTGTCCTCCTGTAAAATCAATTGCCCTGTCTATGACATCCAATTTCAGTGGTCCAACTGAGGCTAGTTACATAAAGTGCAGCTACTCTGTTTTCAAGTTTTCCAGATATATTTTCTATCTTTGCAAATTACCTGATGAGATATTTACGAAGTGCAAATGTCTCAAGGAAGTATGAGAGTCTCAGGTCACTGATGATGACGTATGAAGTGATTATTTTGACAAGTGGACAGAACCCGCACGGAGACACATTTTATTCACTTACTTTAACAGCGAAGCAAGATTGAACTTCAAGTTAGAGTTGACATTTTAAGTTTCCAGTCAACAACATTTGAGCTTTTAGTGGTCACAAAGGAGCTGGCTGGATCGCTCATGGCTGTCAATGGCCATGTGTTTGTTTTGTCAGTACAGAGCCCAAAATAAATACGTTTATGCTAATCTGAACTTTCCGTGAAATTATTGCATCAGTGTGACAGGTTCGGTGAAGAGCAAATAGACTATTTTATACAGATCATTTGACTTTGACCTATATGCATTATAAAACTTAACAGAATTTCATATGTACCCCGACAGTTGCATCATTTTAACAGGTATTATGCCGTATCTAACCACTTAAATCTCTTTTAAACAGACATTAACCAACCAACCTCAAACAAATAAGACTGATATAATCAGCATTGTATTTATTGACATAATACGCGAATGACCTTGTCGCAATACTTCATTATCTCGATAGAAAAGTGAAATACTGCGCTTTGGAAAATTTTTATTGAAACAAAATGTGGCTTTTTGAAGACACCAGAGGAAGACGCAGAAGAAGATGAAACTGACAATGCAGTCAGTTTTTCCAATTGTTAGTCTGACCTAGAAATCCTAACTTGTCTCAGCGGCAGTCTCATCCCAGATTGTCTTGGGTTATTGGAAAAGAGTGGGACTCCGGAACGAGTGACGCAGAGCTGGAGCACATCATCCAGTTTATTACAAAGGGCACTGCGTGGCCAGGAGTGTTTGTGTTGACTCAAAGCTGTCCTTTCCCTCCACGGTTCAACTCTAGTCCTTTGCAGCAAAGCACCTCTGACGTCTGCCAACAGCCTGTGCGTGTAGCTCATGATGCATTCCCATTCCCCAGACACAAACACATCGGGAATGTGGAAAGTTTTGGCTCCAAAATGCGCTGCAAATTCAGAGTTTGTCCAGAAGTGGGTGCAAGTCTCCTCTCACACGTTTGGAAGGACCTGACACCATGAGATGACAGGTGAACATATGCTGATCGTAAATCCTGAAGGAGTTATACTACATTTGAGTGAGGAAGTTCTCCCTTATGGATTAAAGCCTGAAGGGCAACAGAAAAAGAAAATATTGGACTATTCCTCTTGCCTTCCTAACAAAAAAGGAAGGTTTTAAATAGGGCACATTACTTTAGTAACTGATCCAATCAGTTACTGGTGCATTGTATTTTTTTCTAATAACTTTTTTTCTTGGAATGGCCCCTTAAATTGTTAAAAATAAAGGAACTCCAATTTTATAATCCAGTATAACTGCTCAGTGCATCAACACTAATGAAACAGCAGTAAAATATTTGTAATATTTTGCATTTCTGTATTGTCAATAACATTGTTGCTGCACCAGCACTAAACAACTATACAGCAAGGCAAATAAAACTAATACACATACAGTGCATCCGGAAAGTATTCATAGAACTTCACTTTTTCCACTTTTTTTTATGTTACAGCCTTATTCCAAAATTGATCAAATTCATTTATTTCCTCAAAATTCTACACACAATACCCCATAATGACAATGTGAAAAAGGATTTTTGGAAATTGTTGCCAATTTATTAAAAAAAAAAAAAAAACCTGAAAAATCACATGTACATAAATATTCACAGCCTTTGCTCAATACTTTGTTGATGCATCTTTGGCAGCAATTACAGCCTCAAGTCTTTTTTGAATATGATGCCACAAGCTTGGCACACCTGTCTTTGGGAATTTTTGTCCATTCCTCTTTGCAGTACTTCTCAAGCTCTATCAGGTTGGATGGGAAGTGACTTGTGTGCAGCCATTTTCAGATCTCTCCAAAGATGTTCAGTAGGATTTAGGTCTGGGCTCTAGCTGGGCCACTCAAGGACATTCACTGAGTTGTTGTGAACGCCTCATTGAACATTGTCATTATGGGGTATTGTGTGTAGAATTTTGAGGAAATAAATTAATTTAACCCATTTTGGAATAAGGTTGTAACATAAAAAATTGTGAAAAAAGTGAAGCGCTATGAATACTTTCCGGATGCACTGTATGTCAAAAATTACCATTATTTTAAACTCTAATGCCGAAAACAACCTGCATTTTTGATTGACTAGCATCATTGCAAAGGAAGTATTAACTATTTATATAACCATTACATGGGTAAATTTACTAAATGATCCATAAAAAAAAACAGAATTCACAGACAAATGTCTATAAAATCATTACTTATGGTTTGCAATACACAATATAGTTTGCTGTCAGACTGAGTACAGCTGAATGCTTCAACTAAAATTTGCTGTAACAAATCTGCAGTCAAATGCCCTCGAAAAGAAAATCATGTAATCCTCTGATATGATCTAGGACGGCATTAAAAATGAACGATCTGCTTGTTCCTGACACTGGGATCCTTCTGAAATGTGTACAGGGATGCAAACAAGCTGTTTGAAGTGGGCACGTCAAAGCAAAAGTTGGATTTGTCAGCAGACACAAGCACCTGGTGAATGGCAGAAACTGAATTTGCATCTATATACAAAATCCACTATAGCGTCAGTGATTGTTGTTAATAGCAATGATTATAAATGGATCTATTTGCTTTTGACAACACTTGACACTCTAATCTGGTCCAGGAAAGTGACTGTGGACCAGTGGGTGGAGTCTATTTATAATGACAAGCAAATAAATGTGTCATTGTTACATCATATGAGGATTCCAGTGCCCTAAAAAGGCAAATATGATCATTTCAACAATAATAAACATTATTAATTAATGAGAGATTAAAGAGATCACAGGTCGTCGACTCTCAGCAGCAAAGAACCATCAAAACAGAAAGGAAGTTCTTACATGGACATCGATGATAGCACTACTTTTCGGTTTTCTTTGTCTGGCTTGATTATGTTTGAAGCAGCTGGAGAGAAGAACACATCAACAGCACACAGTCAGGCTTGGCTCTTTTCCTAGAGCAGCAGCGGATTATGGGGGATTACAGGATGATCAGGATGCCCTCTGCCCTCCTCCCGGCCCGCTGTTCTACTGGACATGAACACGTTGCAGAGGGCACTGGGTATTCTGGGTTCAGTACTTTTCGGGTGAGAAGAACATGCTTTTTATAGCACAAGGCCCTGAGATTCAAGCTTTGTCTGTCTGATTTAAATGGCACCCAATACAGATTGATGTCTCATCAAAGCTGAACTTCCATGAAGACTAAAGACCCACTGAGTCAAGATGATTTTAAATTAAAGTTGCATGAAAAAAGCTAAACGGAAAATGTACATATTTTAATATGGATGTACATCATTACCCTTACTCATTTCTTAACATCTATGCCCACATGTTGGTTGAATCTCACATAAAAAAGCTAAAAGTACTTGTTTTTTTTTTTTTTTTTTACGATGATAAAATTATGAAACATTATTTTTATGTATGATTTAGGTGCTCTCAAAAAATGATTACTGCTGCTTGTTCAAACTACCTTTTTAAAATGAGCTGAAACAACACAATTCTTGCAATTTATCTGGCCTATTTATTTGTTTTATATTCAGTCCACTTAAATTTGTAAACCATTAACTTAAGTGTTATGTGTTGTGGACAACATGAAGGAATTGTGTTGGTCAAACTAGCTGGTTAGGAGATTTGTAGTTCCCAGCGTGATTTGCGTGGGATTGAAATGTTGACAATAAAAGTAATCTTAGGTGTTTAAAGATAATAGAAAGACTTGTTAGAGTTTAATCTTCACTTTAGTTTGAAGATTTAGAAGATTTTCATGTAATGCTTTGAGTTTTTAAATTACCACCTTGCAGAAGCACCCATGCTTTTGGTGTTGGCAGCTTAATTAGCAAAAATGCAGTTTGTTTCTTTGCTCAGTGAGCAATAACTGTCCTAAAATTAGTTCTGAGATCAGTCTCAATCAACTGTATATGTAACTCATGAAATATGCTTAAAAATTGCTCTTTTAGTTAATTTAGGATAACTTAAAATAAAACTAAGAGACTTCAAAATGTATGACACATAGTAGACATGCATGAAATTATCAGATCTTTGAGTTTAAGTTAAATAAAAATACAAATGTATTTAAACTTTTATTTGATAAAATCATGTTGGACCAACTCAATTGCATTTAATTGTGTAAATAGTTTTTTTAGTTGGTGCTAAACAAATTTATTCGATGGAAATCCTGCCCTTAATTAAATTGAGTTCATCCAATGAGTTATTTTTTTTGAGTGAATGTGTAATAGGGTGTATTAACAAATAGAGAGCTATCATTAAAACCTAGCCCAAGAGCCAGATCTTCTGAAAATATTAATCAGGGGTGCTCAACCCTGTTCTTGGAGATCTGCCTTCCTGCAGAGTTCAGCTACAACTCTGATCAAACACAACTAAACCAACTAAGTAGAATCCTTAAGGATAATTAATGACAGGTCCGTTTGATAAGTTTGCAGCTAAACTCTGCAGGAAGTTAGATCTACAGCAACAGGGTTGGCCACCATTGCTGTATATGGAATTCTGTACTAATGAAGTACTCTGATCAATAAAAATAAACTTGTATCTAAATGACATGTAAATATATTGCCATATCTGATAAAATACAAACTTTTAAAACTGTATATATATTTTTAAATATACATTTAAAACACAGTTTTAGTTTCTTAAGTAACTAAATAAACTAAATAACTAAATAAACAATTTAAATAATTTAAAACATTTAAAAAGGATCTGTCTTGTTTTAAACATATATACTAAAAGAGACACTAAAAATAAATTCTTAAAATCTTTAAATAATACATGTTTAATATAATTTAATAAAAATAAAATGTAATAAAAATGGTTAAATAATAATTTAATGATGATAACACAATAATATAAAATTACTATATCTAACATACAAACAGAACACTCGTATCTAACTTAAAACAGAATATATTGCTTTATAAGAAATATACTGTACTTACAATACACACATCTATCAGCATATCACTGCAGAAAAAACATTTCAAAACATTTTGACAAACATTACTTGGCTGTTGACAACCTTTAAACACCACAAACAGTTCCATTTCAATCGTTACGGCTTGCAGGAGCCAACAAATCTTGAAGAGTAAACAGAGGCAGAGGGAACCATGAAACAAAAAAAAAGGGAATTATTGGAAGGAAACTTCATCTCACTATAAACTCTTTGTGGTGCCATTGATAAAGAGGTAGTTTCCAGGACTATAGCAGCTTTCATAGTCCTCAGTGAATAGTAAACTTCCTGACACTATGCAGGCAGCGTATGGCAGCAGCTTCAAGAACTCCCTGTTCTTCAATAACCAGAGCATGGCTATAAAAGTCAGCTTCTTTCCAGCGGCTTTCCTGGAATGTACATGTTCTGATGCGCCTGTATGGTTGGAAGTAAAGGTGTCTAGCTCAAGGTGTTGGGACACAGCCTTGCTTTTGTACTGAAGCATACTGCATTGATCTTCTTTACAGTCAGTACTTTTACATGGACAACAATTTTCTGATATTAAAATGATAGTTTTGAAAATTCTTTCATCATCTGCTAAAAAACCTGTTTGATTTTCTTTCTTCTGTTGAACACAGAAAAGGGTATTTTGAATTTAGCTGGAAAAACTGTATCTATTGTCTTGCATAGTATTTGCTTTTCTTACCATGCAAGTTGATGGTTACAGGTTTTCGACTTTCTTCAAAATGTCTTGTTTTGAATGTTCAACAGAAGAAGGAAATTCATAAATGTTTGGAACCACTCGAGGTTAAGTAAATAGTGAGTAATTTTCAATTCTGGATGAAATACCCCTATAATATGATTAAGACAATACTGTGATTAATGGTCTATAAGAGATGTTTGATAAGGTCCTGCTTGAAATAAACACAAATTGAATCAAGACATGTGGAATATTCCTATTTTAGTCACAAACTGTGTCCAAAAACTTTCCAACAGCGAGCGATTGTGCACATCTAAAGAGGTCTGACAAAACTGACTTTAGACAGCAAACCAATTTAATAATGTATAACAAAACTAAAGGAATATTTGGCTTTCTACAACAATAACGTCTCGGAAATGCCATTAAATGTGGAAAACATTAATCAAAAATGTACATTTAAACACAAAACGACACCCAAGCAGAGCTCAGCTGTTTGAAGTAGAATGCACAGGATTGTGGGATATAAAAGGCAGTGAAGGACATGTGCATGTTACCTTCAAAGTTTAATGATAATGAATGAAGGCACCTTCTCAGTCAGGAATTGGTCCAGAATTTGCATTCGGATATGCCCTGCTTTCTTCCCACATTGGATTGATGTCTCTGAAGCCAGAATTTTAGAGCTTTCAGACAGCTACTATTACTGTTGTGTAGGACTTTCAGACACAATTTGACAGTTTTGCAAACAAAAAACTTAACTTGAGGCAGAATCTGTTGTATTAAAGTGAAACTTAAAGTGGAACATCTAATACTCTATAACAAAGACGATCACTGTATGTTGATATGTTAAATTTTTGAGGGAATGCCGGTGACATCCCTTGGGGAAGTATTAACGTGTGAATAAGCAATTCATGAAATATAATATGTAGGACTGGAAAAATGAAAGGAATATTTGAAAAGCAAGTCACATAAATACAATCATAATATTGTCTTATTCAAAATAAGCTAATAATTTGATCATTAATGTCCGTGTAAACGTAATGGAAATGTGCTTTGCTTAGGTTTCACAGCTCGCTCACGATGTTATGAATGGGGGAAGGGATTCAAGACTGGAGCAATCTTCAATAAAAGCATGACCTAATCTGTGAACAATTTATATGGATAATGAAAAACACAAAAGGCTGTTGCTAATCTGCTCATACTGATAGAAAGAAAAACAGGTCTGCAGACCAGTGCTGCTTCATGGCTGATCTAGCAATAATACCTTATTTTAGGATTACAACTTTGACCTCTTAAAATACAGCACTTCAAATCTCTGAAAAACCCATTTAAACCGATTACACTGCATTATAAGAGCTGCTGTTGTTGTTTATTGCACCTGTTCCATTCGAATGTTTTTCCTGAAGAGTCATATGAGCTATCTTGAGCAACATTTTAGGGAGGTTTTTGTTTAGTAAGGGATTGGAAAATCATCTAGAAAACAATCGGTTTAAAAACGGAATCTGCTGATTCTGAGAAGACAATTTGATTTTTAGATGTCAACTGTGATAACAAACAATGAGCATCTAAGGCAGTGTTAAAAATACCCAGAGCTTTATTGCAGGCACAGAATGGTGAAAACATTATTTACCCACATTATTCACCCATCGGTTCAGTAAAGAATCTCTACAATCAAAAATGTTTCATTCCACAAAAGGTTCTTTGAAATGTATAAAGGTTCTTTAGACCATAACTGTAATGCAGAGGGTGTGACAACAGGGTTTGGATACAACCACAGCTTTATTAGAGTTGTCATGCAGGCAGGGGTCAAAACAGGAGCAAGCAGTCATATAAGTAGTGATGGCTGAAGTGAAACTGATGTTTCGACACAGTGTCGAGATCCCGAACCGCAGATGTTTTGAGATGCACCTCCGAAACATTTCAAAACACCTAGGTCATGTGACTAAAGCAATTCAAAAGATCGGTAACTACACAAGCACTCAGAGAGTTGACAAATTTGTGTTTGATTGGCAGGGTTGGAAACAACACAATTTTCCGTTGCCTAGTGGACCATGCACGGGCATAATGCAACCTAATGTCTTTAATTAATGTCGATTTTTTTTTAATGACCAAAACAACTCATCTTTATCCACAAAGAGTTCATTCGGATGTCAGACTTATGTTAAAACAAAACACACAAGAACGCAGCAATAAAATAACAAATGTTAAATGACTAATAATAATAATAATAAATAATAATAATTGCTTCTTCCTGGATTCGAACCAATAATAAATCAGACTTATCACTTGATGTCTCAACACTCAACATCAGGTATAACTGAGATTCTCTATATTATTTATCATGCCTTCTTGCGCTATTGTCTTTCGTGGACGACCAGCCTCTTGAATTAGTTTGTGACATTGTAAAGATATATTCAATATTCTAGAAATCACAGATTTTAAACAACCAACTTATCTTGCTGTGGCTAAAAGAGTCCTGCCATTGGCTTTCATCTGGTTCACTTTAATTGGAAGGTTAGGTTGTTTTGAAGAGTTAATTAAGGAAATTACCACCAGGTGCTTAATTAATGGAAGGTATCTGAAAGTGTTTTCCTAATATACTTTTAAAATTCATTCATTCATTTTTCTTCACCTTAGTCCCTTTATTCATAAGAGGTCGCCACAGCGGAATGAACCGCCAACTTATCCAGCATATATTTCACACAGCAGATGTCCTTCCAGCTGCAACCCAGTACTGGGAAACACCCGTACACTCTCACATTCACACACATACTTGTACACTATGGCCAATTTAGCTTATTCAATTCACCTGTACCACATGTCTTTGGACTGTGAGGGAAACCGGAGAACCCGGAGGAAACCCACGTTTACAATTATATCACTTAAAATTGAGTGTACTTTTAGGAAGCGTGCTCAAATCTAAGTATTGTTAAATCTAAGTATATGTTTTCTATGAGTCAAATACAAGGCCATCAGGTGTCAGAATGAGCAAATACAAATCTACCACCACAGTGTCCTACATAAATCTCACAAGACTGCTGAGTCGTATTTAAAGATTACAGCGCCCCCTAATCTCCCAGAAGCGCTCAGCACCCAAGAGTCCAGCAATCTGCAGGGATGCATGTTTGTCAGAATTAGAGCACCTCTCTTTCCAAAACAACACTGTCAGAGTGCAGCAAGTGCAAAGCAGAACTTAATGCATTTTGTCAGCGCTGGCAGCCCTGTGAGCCAAGAGCTATTAACTCTGAAAGGGAAAGGCATTTCCTCCTTGTAAATGCCATATTAAATTATTATTATTATTTCATTTGGTAACAGGGAAAAGCCAATCGGAGCTATATTGCCATAGGTGAGTGGTGACTTGTAAATAGAGAGTGGGATATTTTGTTAAGCCCACCAGGAGATTGGCGACATGGAGAAAGAAACAGTAACTTAGTCAGGTGTCTAAGTGCTACATTTAACATAAATTCGTTGTGTGGGACCGGACGACTAAAATCTTGGATGCTCCAGTGCAAGTAGCCCAACCTCGTCGTTAAATATAATGTCTAGGATTGACCTCTTTGGCAGCACACAAAATGTATACCCAAGAGTGCATTTCATTTTCATGCTCTTTCACATGGGTAATTATCACCTAGCAGTGGTGGCAAATACTTAGGGACCAGTTCATGGTTCATCCTTGTCTTCTAGTAGCGCTGTTTTTTACCTTCACTACGGTCAGATTTGGCCTCCCAAATGGATGGGCTAGTTTAAAGATATCAGAGTTAAGACTGCTAAACGTGATATTCTCAACATTTGGGTCAGCGTGACCTCCATTTAACTGGGGTGCTTGCCAAAAAGGGTCCACTTTGTGCAAAGCGATACCCTGTAAATTTCACACAGAGGAAATTCATGTCATTAACACGTCCATATATCTGAAAATTCATGGTTACTTTCTGGCTGCTACACTGAGCTATTATAGTGGGCTCTTAGCCACAGGTTACTACCGAAATGTTTAGAGATTTAGCATTTTGGAGCGTGACCTTGTAGGCCATAATTGTTCCTCACAAGATGTTGCTAAGCCAAGAATAAAATGGATAAAGGGCTTGAACTTGATGTGATGACAGGCTTTATTTAATGTACCTGAGGCAGGACAGAATTTGAGCTCACCATTAAATAAAGGTCTTCCCTCACAGTGGAGATTTAGGAGTGCTTTCACTTTTCGTATGTGTATCAGATGTGCTCACTGTACAGAAACTGTACGAAAGGTTATTTATGAGTGTTATTTCTATGTATCCAACAGGCAAACCGACAGGATATGGACCTAGTTCAAGAAGGTCGCACAACCGTGGCATCGTGGACGAATGCTGCTTTCAGAGCTGTGAGCTACGGCGCCTCGAGATGTATTGTGCGCCTGTGAAGACCGGCAAATCTCCACGATCTCTACGAGCACAACGACACACGGATATTCCCAGGACACCAAAGGTGCACATCTATGATAATGATCCTTTGCTAAGCCCTTACTCCTCTGTATTATATACTGTTATGTAGATCCACTCCACTGTTATGTAGATATGATATATATGTTGATCAAAGAGGCGACACAGTGGCGCAGTAGGTAGTGCTGTCGCTTCACAGCATGAAGGTCGCTGGTTCGAGCCTCAGCTGGACCAGTAGGCGTTTCTGTGTGGAGTTTGCATGTTCTCCCCGCGTTCGTGTGGGTTTCCTCCGGGTGCTCCAGTTTCCCCCACAGTCCAAAGACATGCGGTACAGGTGTATTGGGTAGGCTAAATTGTCCATAGTGAATGAGTGTGTATGGATGTTTCCCAGAGATGGGTTGCGGCTGGAAGGGCATCCGCTGCGTAAAACATGTGCTGGATAAGTTGGCGGTTCATTCCGCTGTGGCGACCCCAGATTAATAATGTTATGTAATGAATGTAAAAACGTATTATAGCAAAATGAATTATAAAGTGGAGAACAGTAACTTAAAGCTCTGATATTCTATAAGCTTATGGATAAGTTTAAAATGCATTCTTATAAGCAAGATAAGGCACAAAAAAATGACATATGGGAAAAAGTGGCAGTAAAGAAAGCTTCTGATTATAGCTATTTGATTACATTTGCACAAGTTCTGCAAGTTGCTTTAGTCAGTATTGTTTTTAAAGCTGGGCTTAGTGAAAGGTCAGCAGATTGTTTGACACAATATAGTAAAACCATAAAAATTCAGAAAATAAAAAATTCAATACATTAATAAATAATGGCATTTACAATATTCACTGTTTGGTTTATAATAGTTTATAACACTATTGGTTGTGTTCCCCTGCAGAAACCTATATCTGGACATAGCCACTCTTCCTGTAAGGTAAGTTTTTACCCAATCAGACAGCTGTCATTAACTGTACTATGTACACTACTTGACAAATAATAACTTGACTTCTAGTTGATAATTTGGAAAAGTGGCAGAAGGTAGATTTTTCCAATGAATCATCTTTTGAACTGCATCCCAAACATCACAAATACTGCAGAAGACCTATTGGAACCCGCATAGACCCAAGATTCTCATAGAAATCAGTCAAGTTTGGTGAAGGAAAAATCATGGTTTGGGGTTACATAGTATGGGGGTATGCGAAAGATCTGCTGAGTGGATGGCAACATCAACAGCCCGAGGTATCAAAACATTTGTGCTGCCCGTTAAATTACAAACCACAGGAGAGGGCAAA
This sequence comes from Danio kyathit, assembly GCA_903798195.1. Lineage (NCBI taxonomy): Eukaryota > Metazoa > Chordata > Actinopteri > Cypriniformes > Danionidae > Danio > Danio kyathit. The sequence continues at coordinate 20,910,499 of LR812522.1, forward strand.
TTCCTCAGCAGGATAGCGCGCCTTCTCATACTTCAGCCTCCACATCAAAGCTTCTGAAAGCAAAGAAGGTCAAGGTGCTCCAGGATTGGCCAGCCCAGTCACCAGACATGGACATTATTGAGCATGTCTGGAGAAAGATGAAGGAGGAGGCATTGAAGATGAATCCAAAGAATCTTGATGAACTCTGGGAGTCCTGCAAGAACGCTTTCTTTGCCAATCCAGATGACTTTATTAATACGTTATTTGAGTCATTGTGGAGATGTATGGATGCAGTCCTCCAAGCTCATGGGAGTCATACACAATATGAATTATTTTTCTACTGCACCATGACTTTATATTCTATACTGTACATTATTTCTGTTAAGTGACAAGACTTTTGTCTAAGCAAAGTCAGACCTTACTGTCCTAATGAAATAATTGAAAAAATCAAGGCATGATCATATTTTATTTTGGTAAAATAAGCGTAATCTAGAGGCCTTTGCCTTTCATAAAAGCCACTTCTGATACCAAATGATCAACTAAAAGTCAAGTTATTATTTGTTGTTTCTAAAACTTGGATAGGCGACAAGACTTTTGTCAGGTAGTGTATGTGACTAATAATTCTTGAATAGTAACTTTTAAAGTTCTGTGCAGTTCTGATATTGAGTAACTTGAGTGTCATGATTTTACTACAAAAGGATAAAAAGTTAAATTTTGACTCCAAAATGACAATAAAAAAGAAAAAAGTGATTCACACAAAACCTTCTGTTTTTTAGTTTTTTTTTTGCACTAAAATTAAAGCTAACAGCTAAATATTGACCAAAATCTTCAAGGAAGGAAATAGCGAAGTACAAACCAATCTTTTTATTATTTTAACCAATCTTTATTATTTTTAACACCAGTCTGAAAGATTTATTCATGATTCATACTTATCCCATTCTTAAGTTTAAATCATTGAATTAAGAAACAGTAATGGGAGTAATCTTTTTATAATAACTTAAATTCTAGACTTTTTATCATACATAGACTTGTAATATCATGCAAACAACATGTTTTTATATGTGTGCAACTTTGCATAATTTTTAAAGCTTGAGAGCACCAGTCTCAAATGCAGTCACACATTCCTCCAAATTTCTCCTTTTGTGTTGCTCTCAAAAAAGAAACAGTCTCATACAGTATTGAAACGGGTGAGGAAATGATGACAGAATTTCCATTTTTGGAAGAGCTATGCCTTTACCTCATCCCTTAGCGAATGATGCCAGTACACAGTGCTGCGATACATACATAAGGAAAAAAGCAGCTCTTCCCTCACCCTCGCTGCCCAAATGTGGGCCATCCTTTAAAGTGCTCTCAGTCGTTCTCTCTCGAAAAAGAAAACCATTAGCAAGTGAACTGCCTAAGTGGTTTTTGTGGTAGACCTGCATATGCTCTCCGCAGACATATTTCTGCACCCATACGTCATGCTTTGGAAGCTGAGTCTAAGGTCACCTTAGATGTCTGCACACTGAGTTCAGAGTCTGGCCCCTCATGCCGGCCATTCTCCTCCACTGCCTGCATGCGGTTTCATTCCCAGCTTAGCTTTCGTGAATTACACTTATTAATCTTGCTGCGGTGAAACCTTTGATGTGTTGCTTTGACAGTAGATTTCCTCAGCATTATGAAATAACACTCCGTTCACCAAACAGCTGTGTTGTTATGGGCAGCGACAACCGTACTGCTCTCCTTGGGTCGGCTTTCTGCGTTACTTCTCATCATCTGAATCGACATTTACTGCCTTTCTCTTTCTTACTTTCAGGAGGTTCATCAGAAGAACTCGAGCCGAGGAAACACAGGGGGCAGAAACTATCGCATGTAGAGGACAGCGGGAGGAATGAATTGAGAGAGACAAGAGAAACCGTTGGACAGCAGAAAAAAGAGGGGAAGAAAGAAAGACTGGTTTTCTGGGAATGTGCTCCATTGCACTGTATTAAACAAAACAAACAAACAAACAAAAAAGATACTGGACGTTTAAGCCCCATCTTAAGACAAACAAATCTGATGATTTCCATACACTGCACCAGTCCATACTGGTGAAAAAACAAAATTAGCTGCTATAAAAAGTCAACCATTTATCCTCCTTGTGTGAACTGTTGCACCGAATGGATGGCGAAAGCTTTTTATAGTGGCAGTGCCCAAATATTGACCCTACTCTAGTTCTAAGGTTCATATTACACTGAATTCTGATGGACGGCCACTGGAACTGAGGTAATAGGTGACTATTGGAGAATTTAATCTTCCCCACTCTTGTAAAGCTCATCACAATCCGGATCTAGCAGAAGAAAGTTGCAATATTTTACCTTGCAAACAAATCTTTGCGGGCACATGCAAAATGTTTAAGCTCCATTGCCAAGAAAGGAATTCGAAATGAGATCATGGACCACGTTGTCAAGAAAGGCTGTCTAGACAGTTTATACCAGATGGAACCCTTGCAAAACTGAACTATGGCTGCACAGAGAGATGATGTATAAAATACAAATCATTTTTTTCTTATTTGATTCATTGTGCAAGATCAGATCAAAGGGGATTATACAAAAGCCTTATGCAGATGTGCTGAGGTGCTCTAGAGAACACATTTAAGACTAATAGAACGTGACCTACATCCTTTTTTTTTCTTAAATTGTGTATGAGGGATTTTTGCTTCTTTTTAAAAAAATGATTGCAATTGCATGGTGTACCTTCTTTAGAAAATGGGAGGTGAAAGCCATTCACTCTAACAGTTATTCGCATGCATTTACACCAGTGTATCAGCACGCACAGGAAAGACAGAAAAGAAAACAAAAACCACAAAAATAACTAGCAATTGTAACATATGAACAATAAGAAAAATGTAATCTGGTTCAGAATCAGCAATTGCTAGTTGTCAAATGGGAAGATGCAGGTTTACATCTTCATAACAATAAAACTGGCGACATGAGCCAGAACTCACTCAATAGCTGTATAAAATGGTTTTAATCTTCCAAAAATGTAATTTGCTATCATTTACTAATTTTACTTTACTCTCTTATGGGTCTACCTGTAATATTATGACTCTTGTAGTCCATGCTCGTTTCTACTGGGAAATATTAAAAAGCATTTGAGGTTATATGTTGTGAAATTGCACGGCCACATTTACCATTGCTCTGAGAAAAAAAAAGATCAGTGTTGTCCAATGGGAATCCACGAGATTTGTGCATACCGGATATGTTCGCGATTTTTTCGTTCTAATCTCCCTCTGACGAAAAGGGCGCCATTTTGTTACAAACGCGCGAAACACCAGGCGTTAAAGCGTCATTATTAAATTCTCTATTTTTTTTTTCTTTTTTTTGACGTACCACGTTAAACTGGTCCACCAATATTGGCTCTTTTGTTCACGTGCCTGGAGCTGTCGAAGTTACAGTAAACACCACTTGGTGGCGCTCAAACACTAATGAAGATGCAAGATGAAAGTGGAGCTGCTCATTTAATTGGTGTCTGAACACAAAGTTTTTGTATGATAAACGTGACAGTGACTGCAAAGTGTCTGGCTGTTATGGAGAGGAATTCCAGATCAAATAGGATTCGATGGTGAGTCTTATTTATATTATTTCATGGCATGTAAGTTAATTGAACGCCATCTAACGTCAGGAAGTGATTTTGAACGAAAATCGCCGACGATAAGCTTGATCAAAAATCGTCCCGGTATGTACAAGCCTTGATATTGTCCCATAACAGTTTTCCATATGCAGATTTCACTCGTATTTAAGTTGGTCACATACATTCACAGCACTGAATAACAAAATGCTGCTTGGTTTGAAAGTAACATTTTTTTTAGTATAACATTCTGCATGCAAAATTTCAACTAAATAGCCTGTAGCTCATGTGACCTTACTTGTTTCAACTTTATTCCAAATACCTATTAAATGTTTGTTTCTCTGAAGCAGAAATGTGCTTAATGGGTGTGTTCACATTTTTTTGTTTGGTTCATTCGAGTATTTAATTAAAGTATATTTCTGGTTTAAATAGTGTTCACACTGTCATTTTTAATGACATATGTATTTATATATTTTGTGGTGGAACTTACCAAACATCAAAAAGAATACAGTGTGCTTGACCTATTACCTTTTCTTTCAGTGGAGAAATCCTGACGATCTTTTACTGAACTGAATCAAAACAGCCCCAATAATTTCTGTCCAAAACAAGACCTGCTGTAAGCATTCAGTCGTGTTTAAGGTCACATCTCGTAAAACCAGATCTTATTTTTGTTTTGTTTAGATGTATTTTGTCTACGACTTGAAAGAGTTTGCTTAGAGATCAGATCTCAGCACTTTAATTCAAACTAATGCCATCAATCAAGTTGGTTATAACATGTCAAGTGTGAACACACCCTATTAGAGCAAAAATGATCAGTCAGCAACTTAAAATTTTGCCATTGCACAAAAGCACAGAAATGATTTGATGTTTTGTTTTTATTGCATTTCTTTCTAAAGCAAAAATCTTGTTTTAAATGACACAAGGGTGCATAAATAATGACAAGATTTCTGTTTTTTTGGTGAACTCTTGCTCTACACCCCATTTTTAAAGCAGTTGTCAAGGGTTTTGAGTTATGATTTTCACAATCCTTCTGCATGGTGATTTCCTCTATTCTGACCCCAACAGATCACATCAACACACACTGTGTACTCTCTATCTATACTCAACCTATAGTAATCTTCGCAATCTCTATCCATAATTGTATGTGATGGCATCATATAGCGAAAGCATATAAAAGATCGACCCACTGTATAATGGTGCTATAATGTAGTTTGTTACTAGCAGGGGTTGGCTGAAAACATAGATGACTGCTTGAGAAGCTCAATGTTGGATGTCTTCCCTTTTGCACAGCCTTGTGGCCACCATTGTAATAATATTCTTCATTTTTATTGGTAAGCGATTTCAATAGTTTAAGCAAGCGAAAGTATTTTTGTGAGAGTTGTGAATACATGAGAAATGGCCTGAGATGTTTAATTGCCTTTTTTTAATGATTGATATTTTTGAAACAATGAAATCTCTATGTCAAATAACTTGACAGAGTACTGTGAACTGCAAATCTCCAAGATTTTGACCATTACAAAGCAGCTTTTCATGCCCACTACATTTAATTTGACATCCTGGCACTGATTGTACAACTTAAAACAGCGTAAGTGTAATAAAAAGACAAGAAAGACTTTCTCCCCTCAAGTAATAACAGAGTTAAAGTACAGTTCAACCAGCTAGTAACAGTGTAACTTGGCTAACACTGTAAGAGCCTATTTAGAACCTCTCGTTTTTCTTTTCACCTGCTTGTGTTTTTACATATCAATATATCTAGGGAGGTTTAATAGGAAAATTGCACCAACATTAAGTAATTATACTATTATTTATATTTTAAACAGAAGATGAATCATCTATAAACGAAATGAAACAAAAGGAAAGTGGGCATAAAGGCAAACATCTGTTTTTGGCAACCTAATTTTGGCAATATCCACCCAGAATATCTATTTAATGTGCACAAGATCTCTGGATGTAATAGTCCTCACGCAATACCAAAGACTTTGAATATTTGTTTAAATGTTTGTTGGTTAGAGCTGTGTGGATAATATCACGGGCAGCACTAAAAATACTTCTTGAATTTTTGATTAGACACATATTGTTACAGAAATATGCTTATTTTGAAGTTATTCTCTTAAAATGAATATAGATTTGCAGCAGTTTGCTAGCATTTGATAGTTTTCGCATCACAACATAAACACAAAAACAGTATGAAATTATAAATATTAGAGGATTCTGGGCATTGATCATTAAAACCTTTTTTGATTGTGAGGCTTTCATTACTGGTGCTCAATTGCTTTCTGTACAAAATATGATAATACTGACAGATTGTTCACCGTTCCTGCTGAATAAACCACTTGTCAATACTGAAAGTGTCAAAGAGTGATTATTATAATGACAGGAACTATACGCACATGCACTTTCTTTAAAAAACAGGAAGTCTAGACGGCATTGGGAGGAACTGCTGGGGAGTATGTGATTGGACAAAAATCTTTTAGTACAGGATGAGTCATCAATATAGTTTTTCTAGAAGAGAAAGACAGTTATGTCAACTCAAAGATAAAATATTTGGACTAAATGCCTCAAAACCTTTTAAGCAGAAAAGCAATAGTCTTTGCAAAGCATCTTGAACACTAAAAGGTAATAAAAGAGTAGCAATTGCCAAATCGTACATAATGCCCTAAAACTGCACGCTCACCGCATGACAAAGTGATACTTCCTAAAATATGACACGTTAAGCCAAGACAAACAAATCAGGTTGTGGCTGTACTGACAAGAAAGCTGCACATTCAGCTCTTTGTTGGAGGTACTCAGTGACGGGACAAAGCTCTCATATGCTGTCAGCACATTTTAATGGAAACACAGTGGAACAATCAAGCCTTTTAATAGATAAATTGGCCACCTGGCTTGGGTTCAGCAGACATAATTTGAAATGTTGAGCAGGCTATTGGCAGGCGTTGTCTTGGTGTTATTTTGAATATTTTTTTAAATCCATTTTTCCTAATACCGAATCAATTATTATGCCCAATTAGACAAATTACAGACTGTGAATTATTCTGGATTCATTGCAAAACCAAAGAAACCGATAATCGAATAGCCTTTCTAAGAATTGTATATTAGCCAAGCTTGACTTCAAGCTACACATTGCATGCAATTCTGTATAAAACACTTTCATTATAGAGAAAGTTCACTTAGAAATGAAACTCTATTTCTAACTCCCATGCTCCCATTTGACTTTGCAAAAGATGTTTGTCAGAATGTTCCTGTTGCTCTTTTTTATATATTGAAACTGAAAGGTGACCAGAGCTGTCAAGCTTCATAAATGTCATAAAAACGTTTTTTTTTTTTGGAGCAGTGAACATTAATGTCATTATACTTCATTTAGAGAAAGTAATAATATAAAAAGCTAGCAATATTTTCTTATAAACTTCTTTTTACCCCTTCATGCTCTCTAGAAGTGGAAAAGAATCATGAAAGTTTGGAAAAAATAGCCATTTTTTTAATTTAGGTTTTTTTTTTTTAAAGTAAGATTAGAAAACAAGATCGTAAAAAGTCACAGTCACATAATCAAAATTTTAAATCACGTCTAAACTATGCTCTATAAAATCTTTCAATGTTCCAATGACAATGTATTGACAACAGCAATTAACACTAGTCATACATTACATATTGCAATACCACCATTCCATATACCATCATGAAATGGTAACAGAGGACAGCCGTTTAAAAGCAGCAGCTTCCCATCTGCTGGTCAAGTTCAGAAGGTTTCTAGCTAAAAGCAAGCTTGCATTTCCCCCAGAGCAGGCCTACAGTAGCTCTCTGAGTGCATCTAAGGACACGGTTTCTGGACCTTACCCTGAAATTGAAGCTCCAAGCCCATTCAACTTACGTGTGCTATTGTCTTTTGAATGACCTTGTGGTCTAATTCAGTTCTTTTTCCTATTTCCCAAACTTACCCACAGTAGTTTAAGAAGAAAAAGAATTAATGTAGGGCTGAAAAGCCATGTTTTCACTGCTAATGAATACAAGGCATCAGTTAGACTACTGGAACGGCTGGCGCATAAAGATTTGCAATAATAAATTATTAATCTGAGTATTTGAAAGGGAGCAGCATCTATTTAAAACATATGCAGCTTATTTCTCTCTCGTTCTCTCTATTAGACAGGTGATCTGCAACATCTGGCAACTTTACAATGCAAGCTTGAACAATCATTGAGGAAAGAAATTCATTCAAAACACCATGTGTTCAGATATCATAATCAGATTCAGGTGTGTACTGGAACTGCTTTCTGTTGTTTTGATAGATAAATACGTAAGTGTCAAACTGCCAGTTCTGCAATCAAGCACAAGCTGTAACACTGACTAACAGATACAGCTGTCTGTTTTTTTGAAAACAGATTTTATGATCCACCCACAAAAAACAGACAGCCATACCAAAATGGTTGTAATCATTGTAATCTATTTCCAAATCCTTTCATATTATCCCAAGTGGACCATCCACTGGTCCAACATACAGCCCCACCCAAGTATTTCCATTTGATGAATAAAATCAATATATCCTGTTTACACGGACTGTGTTGCTTCACTAAAGTTAAATGCATTACCAAAGCTAAATGGCACGTGTTAGTATTTGCAATTAAGAACTGTAATGCTGGAGAACAGTGTCAGCTGATATCAATTCTCTTCATAGATCTCCAGTCACTCTACTTACATCCCTACAAATGTATAAGAGGTAGCAGGTAACATCCATGCCCCTACATGCTTCCCTTCACCCTCTACCTCTAGATCGCTTCCTCGATCAGCAGTGGAAATTCACTGGGAGCTGATTGTGGCAAGAGAGTGTTGGCTCAGCTGCGAGCTTTAAGAACCAATGATGTCAGAGCCATATTTTCCTTGGAGAGTTTCTCATCAGCTGCATTGTTCCTGGAAATCATGGTCTGTTCTCTGGGCAACAAAGAAGCTAACCCCATCCCGGTCCACCATGGTCCGGTTGAGCCCTCATCGGGCCCCTTAAGTCCTGAACCCATCATTTACTACACCACTAAACAACAGACGAGCAAAGAAAATAATCTGGTAACATGATCAATGGGGAGCTTACCAAGGAATTGTGACCGTAAATTCTTCTGGTTTCCCGAAGGATGACCAGAAGCCGATTTGTTTTTAAGTCTTCAGAAAATAGAAACGTAAGGTTTCTGTTGACATGCTCAACCAAATGGGTTGGGGTAACATATCCAGTCCTTTTGGCATCCATTGGGGAATATGGTGATAATACTGGTGATGTCATCCTTGTTGGCCACAAGACCACTTTACAGCAGTGCCCCTTGATATGAGAAGTGAAGGAACTAAATGTTCCCATGAGATGCTTCCTGACAAAGTGCTTCGTTCATTGGTCCCACAGCTTAAATCTTTCAGTACATTTTCTCAGTCCCATTTTTTTTGCTGCATTATTTAAACACCGCACAGCTCCAGTTCTGCTGAAGAATTAATGCTTTTCCTCGAAAGAGAAGCATCTACATATGACTTTTAATTCAAACCGGCAATGAGTGGAATATCTTTGAGTCAGCCACCATAATTGAACGTAACTTTATACCACACACACACACACACACACACACACACACACACACACACACACACACACACACACACACACACACACACACACACACACACACACACACACACACACACACAAATGTCATTCAGACCACTCTTTCTTCTCCATTACTGGGTATTTCAGCTGCCAATTTTGGAGTGGATATGTGATCCATCAAAGGCAGAGACTATGAGGGTAGAGATGGGGCGAGATGAGGCCATGGCAAAATCCAAAAAATTCAAAGGTGATTCTGTTTAAAAGATAAAAAAAGGCCAAAATTCTGATGTCATTACATATCGTATCTCACCTCTGGTAAATTCTATGCAAAGTATTCAGGACACAAATGGATTTCCATTAGAGTGCAATGATTAAGTTACAGGATGTTCACGTTTTCATTTGAGGCAAAAGAATAGACTTGCAAATAAGCAAATAAACTGTCCCATCAATCTGTGCTCCCAAAGCATATACTACAAATACAAAGAACTGCAGTAGTAAGAAACTGAATACAGTGACAGGACAAAAAGTGGAGGTAAAATTTTGCACTTAGGGGTACAAAACCTATAGCTGTATTTCTGATGTTCCACAATAGGACCTTTAAAATAAAATGTTGTACTTAGTATAAATGAGCTCTTAACCATTGACTAGAGCAGGGGTGCCCAAAGTTTTTCCTATAAAGGGCCAAAAAGAAAATTTGGGCTGTGGGCTAAATGTATAGCAAACCGTATATATTAAACTTGCCATGGGTAATTTAGTAAGTTATTTGGTAATATTTAAATCGCATTAACTAATACAGTATAATGTTTAGCATTTTATAAGGAACTTGTTACAGTAAAAACATAAACAATCCCATTTATAACACAATGGAGATGCTAAATACACTAGACGAGCTGCTCCTGCCTTTACCTTGATTTGCTCACAGATAGTCTTGTGCATTGTCCTCTGTCAAGTGACAGTATTTACATTTTAAATGTCTGAATCATTTACAACATTGAACTGAATAATTTAATACAGTTTTTTTTTTTTGTAGCTCAGCAACAAAACAAAAGGTTACCATAAACTCAAAATGACAATCTTTGTCAAAGGCATTCGCCCCAACAACCACCCCATCATTCTCCCTCTCTTTTCAGATAAGATGGCGGGCTAAATCAAGGGTTATATTAGGCCAACTTTGGCCCCCGGACTTGGGCATCTGTGGACTAGAGGTAACACCTTAGTGACATCCATTTGTAGCCTAGCCTAAAAGGTTTGTAGCTTTTATTGGCATATATTGGCACACATAATGTGATGCCAAATGCGATCAAAAACTAGTGATGGCAGAACAACATTACAAAATCTAAAATATGCATAGACGTTCAAGTAAATTTTGCTAAAATAAATCGATAACTGATTAAGCATTGCAGTGTATATAACAAAGTGTATATAGCAGTGTATATAACATTGCAGTGTATATGCAATAACATAAAGTAAAACATTTAGACATCACAATCACCAGTTTTGATAATTCCTTATCAATCTAAACTTCAGTCTTGTTTAAGCAGTAAATCCCTGTGAAACCATTGTGACATTGCCAAGCAGTACATTAAAAAAACAGTATCTATAGAGCTGTCTAGGTAACAGGTTAGTTAAGCTAAGGTTAAAGGTTCAAAAACCTTGGCCAAAATACTGAAGCTAGACCACAAATGTACAAATGTTTCACCTTGGCAGCTACTAAAGCATGAAATACATACGCATGTTAGCTTGAAATTGCACCTCAGAACATTAGATTATGGTTGTAAGGGTAATCAAAGGTGAGAATATGTCACATCTGAAGGGTGAGAGAAGTCAGAAAGTGGAGTGGCAACAGAGAAAGAGAGGTTACAATAACAGAGCGTCAAACTCTGAAGTTCAGTTGTGCTCTTGCTGGAACAACCATGTCTCCATAGACCAGTTGAGTCCTTCAGTAGAGGCTCACTCACTCCAACACAAATATTCACTAAATAAAGGCTGAGTGTTCCAAGTAAAATCACTTCAGCTGAGTTCAATAACTATTATTCATGTCCCATTTCTTCTAGCCTTTGCAGCAACACCCTCTATGATATTAATAAGGAAAGCCCTTGTGTTTTCGTAAGAACCTTGGAGAGCAATGCAAATACACTTCTGATTTCTTGTGAAGTACACTACAGGACTGTGACTAGAACAAACAGTGACAATTTAGATTTAATTTTAAATTACCATTGGCAATGAAGTGTAAAACTTGTGATTTCATTAGATGCCATCTCATCAGGTGCTGCAAGTTGCCTACAACCTGATAGTGCATGCCCTGTGACAGGTTTTTGCTCTGGTCCCATTTTAATGTATGACTGGACAGTGTAAACATCTTAGTGATCCTATCACAAATCTTTCAGATTGTTCTTTAAAGAACTAAAATGCTGAAAGAGGCTGAATGCCACAAATACAAGCCCATGTTTCTAAATGGAGATCAAAGGTCTACCTATGATAAAATTACATATTATTCAAGTCTGACCTACAAACAAAAAAAGGACAAGAAGATATTAGGTACAATGAGGAGGGGGCATCAAGGGAATTGGTGTTATCGGATAAATGACGAGGGCTCACAACAGGTATTCTGCCTTCTTTGAGGCCCATGTGGCATTCTACAAAACCACAGTGGGTTCTCTCAGAAAAAAAAAAACATAAAAAAATAATCTCTCAATATCTTCCCTGTGGAAGGTCATTCACCCATAAGTCAAGGTGGATGACTTTTCCCCAAAGGAGAGCCACAGACATCATCAATAACTCAAATAATAAAAAAAAAGAAGATCTAAACAGTCAACATCATCACACTATATAAGAGCGCAATTGACTCTCACCACACATGCAAGTGCAAAGCTAGGTTCTGCAACTACCATAGCCGAAGATCATGGCATCTTCCTACTTTATCATCTTTGCACTTGCACTTTTTGTTGAGTTGACTACTCGCTCAACAATGGCTTTGCCCAAATTTAAGATGGACGAAGAACATACGGACCAAGAAAGAATGGTTTCGGTAGCAGGAGACGATGATATAAGTGAATTGGGACCTGGTCAGCTTCCCTTCAGAAGACACCCCATCATAGAAGGTAGATTGATGGATGAAGATGGGACAAAACGAATCTTCATACTTGCAGTGAGTATTTGTTATAGAATTTTTTGACAATTTTTATTGCATTTTCCCAAACATGAGTGAGATTTTCATGTTTTTCTCAACCCTTATACATTTACATGTACAGTAAAAGTTTGATTTTAGTCAGATTCAAACAATGATTGGTCCCAAACTACCACTGTATCGATTTCGCCAGTGTGCTAAGAGTTAGGAGACCTTTCCATGAATATCCAACTAAGGTTTTTTTTAATTCAAGACAGAGTCCTCACATTGCTACAATTATCAGTGTAGTAATGGAATAGTCGGAGAGGACTATGGGAAGGACACAGTCACAAGAGGGGAAATGGAATCTATGGATAAAAGGGCCCACGGTGATATTGTGAAAATTGGCTAAGCAAGGCATGGGAAACTTTGTCGCAGTTTGACATTTCTTCCATGTGGGGCTCCTTGCACCGGCTTTGCTCCAGTAGTTTTGGAGCAGTTATGGAGAGGGATCTTGAGGCTGCCCTTGGGCGTGTGTTGTTCAAATTAACTTAAACATCTCCAGGTGTAGTTGCACAGTTTAATACAGCAAGAATAGTGCCTGTAGAGGGAGCAGTGTTTGAGGTTTAGCTTGTTCAAGTGGATGTCCTAAGATCTTGACAAAAAATGTCTTTCCCTTTTCCACCAGGACACAGGGATAAAAGGAGGGAGGGAGGGAAACCTTGCCTTTTCGAGAACCTTCTCTGAGCTGCTGCCGCATGGGTCAGAGCATGCTCTGGATGGATTCAGCACGATGGATGAGCAACGTAACGTAGATGATATCATTCCAGTGGGCAGGCGGGACATCGACAGTAAGCAGGATTCAAACACAAGAATCTTCTCCACTGATATTTTAAAAAATATTTAATGCGCTTGTGAAGTAGTCCTCTAATTCTTATTTTTATAAATGTTTTTCAAATATTACAAAAATAAATGAATAATGTGATAAGGAGCTTCTCAGCCAGGATCCATTATTGCCTGTTATTGAACACCATCAAAGTTTTGCATTCCTTCATTTGGTCTACAGATCTACCTTTCTCCAAAGCTCTCCAACCCTGATTATAAAAACCTGAATAAGTTAATTATGATCTTTAGGAGCACGTTATGTTTACAGGCAGGTGGTTGGAATAGAACTCTGCAGAAAACCCTTGATTTAAGTCTTGTCCACACAAATACTGGTATTTTTTCTAAAACGTTTGGCTGTTTGTCCACATGAAAACACAGTATCAGGTGACTGAAACTGCAACTTTTTGAAAACTCGGTCCAGGGTGAGATTTTTCCAAAACTCTGTGTGTGCTGTTTTCTCCTTTCTGATTGGCCAGCTTTATTCTGACCCTATTCACATGGGGCATCGACGTTAATGCTCAAAATGGAGGAAAAGCTTTTAATCTAGGTTGGTATATGATCAACCCAGTGCTTTATGATCAATATGTACACTACTACTCTGCTGTTTTTGTCACGGTCTAAGCTGGATGTGATTGTCTGTCATCACTATAGCGATTGCATCAGTGTGAAGCTTCAGACATGCCAGAATCTGCATGCCTTTGATAGTGGATCGCATTGCACTTTTGCGTTTTCATGTGGACAGCGATTTTTTACATAAGGGGGAGGGTTTGAATGTATGCAAAAAAAATACCTGTGTACATAAGGAATTTTCTGCCCATCCAAGTCTCAAGATACTTGGGTAGGCTTTCAAAGTGGAAGATGAATTAAATAGATGCTTTTTTTTTTTTTTTTTAACTCTTCCTGTTCTCTTTACAGTGCTGAGGTGCATGGTAGGGAGAGTATATAGACCCTGCTGGCAAGCTTGAAAATGGAGCAGCTGACAAATGATCTACATGATGTTCCCAGCTATCCCTTGATTCTGTAAGACACTCCAAATATAAACATGACAAGCAGAAATGTATGATTTAAGAAATACTGAAATAAAGTTTATTAAAACCTGCAGAGTACAATTCATGTTTAGGGAGCACAAAAAACATACATCATGAAAGGTACATCAATATCACTCTGCCTGTTGTTCTATGCCAACTTCAATGATGTACATCACACACACACACACACACACACACACACACACACACACACACACACACACACACACACACACACACACACACACACACACACACACACACACACACACACACACACACACACACACACACACACACACACACACACACACACACACACACACACACACACACACACGTCCGTAATTATCTGTAGAAAAGTTCTCAGTGATATTCATGTGATTTAAAATTGCATTAAAAGGGAAAGTAAAATCATTTGAAAGGATGTTTTACTCCCAAAAAAAAAAGGTTTTAAACAACATGTGTAAATCTCAGTTGAACTATGCCTTTAAATACATTTAAACTACGAATAAATAAAAATGCTGCAATAGTCCCAAAACAGAGCATCATCAATAAGAGACAGGTGAGTGAATTACAGTCTGAAAAATCCAGTCAGTTTGCCCTGACCAGCAATGAGCTTCTTGCCGACAGCTTTATTGTTCCTTTTCCCCAGACCTCCGGTGGCTGCCTTGGCAGGGGGCCTTTTCTGAGGGGGCTGGTTCTCCTCTCTTCCCTGCTCAGTGCATTCTCTATTGGCGAGCTTTCTCTTCATGGTCCCGGTTGCTCTTCTGAGCTGTTCTGGCTGGGTTGACTTCCCACCTGCTTGGCTCCAGGCATTTCCACTATGTTCCCCCAGAGCGGGTTGGCCTGGACCTTTACACCTCAAGTTTGTGGCCTCTGGGTCCACATGAAAACCAGAAAGGGAGACAAAGAAAAACAGTGGACTTTGAGAAAAAGGTAAAACAATGAACAGAAATTAAAAAGAAAGAAGGGAGGGAGGGCTGAGGACGGAAGGGTAGAAAAGGTTATGATGAAATTGCTGACGTTAGTCTGCACTTTAACAGGCGGTGTGTTTATTTTACAGCAGTGAAACTGAACATTTGTCATGTAACCTGGTGGAGCAAAGCCTGCGTTCCCACAAAAACGGAGCAGGGGGAGAGGAGCGTGTGCTCTTTGGGTTTTAACAACTGATGTGGGGGCGGCCAGGTTTTATGGGATGGGGAATCGTTTAAAAGGTTGATCTTAAGTACCAGTCCCCAAGCAGGGACTGGGCAGGGATCGAGGCCCGGGCTGTTGAGGTGGACCTGGGCATCTTTCCGACTGTGTGGCGTCAGAAAAGGGGAGCACTTCTGCATGTGCGTGTGCAGCAAACAGACCAAGCATGAAGGTTATTCAGTACACCAAGAACCGAGCCCCCTCGTTTAAGAAAAGAAAAGAAAGAAATTACTTGAACACATATTTTGGTTGTAGGAGGTGGAACCTTCTAGTGATCCCTTGATTGGGCATTTTTTTTCATGATTGGTTTTGTGGGATGAGTCATCAATATTATGGCTATGGATTCTTAGAGCATTTTAGCAGCTAAAATTGTGTCAACTTTAGAATCTACGTGGTCTTAAAAACAATCACACATCAACAACAACAAAAGAACAGCTATTTTTAGTGATTGCATGAACTTGGCAAAGACACTACCTTTGAATCTATTGTCCATCCCATTGTCACTCTCAAAGCTGGCTTTTTTGGGGGCAGGGTGCACACAGGTGGGAATTTGGCTAGTGCTGGGAAACTCCAGCACCCGGTTGAGGGGCAGCTCCTCTTCCTTGTATGTACATGCAAACTGAGAACGAATTGTTGGCCGCACATCCTAAAGAGAGAATAAATAAAGTGGCTTATGAGACAATTGTGAGCACATTGAACAAGAATAAAATGTTGAAGTGAATTTTAAATTTCAACAATAGCTAAAAGAAAAAAACATTTCCATTCCCTGTTTTCATTTGGATTTACTCGTCATTTAATCACGGAAAATGCAAAGTGGTCAGTTGAGATGCATTATGTTTTTTCACAGATCTTAACATGTATCTGTGACCACTTGCATTTGTATTGTCAAGATCCTTCTAATGCATTCAAGCACCTGAGCACCTCAAGTGATGAAACGCATTTTAGACTACCTCTGGAAGTGGTCAAATAGATTCTATCCACCTGTATTTAACAGTTGACTTGTGGTCTGACTGATGAAAACACATGTTAATGCCAGGTGAAAACAGGCCCTCATAATGCCCTTAGGTCATCCTTATTGTTAAGGACTGCTGATACAACAGGGAGGAAATGACCAAATCTAAAAATCTTATAAGCACAAATAAGAACAAATATTGCGGTCCAGAGGCCGGCGTGAGAAGCATGAAATAAGGAAATGGTAGCTCGCACAGGCGTAGTGAACTTCTAAGGTCTCAAGGGTCCCAGAGAAGCGCTGATCCACCTCTTTCAGGGCCTTTGATCCATCCCTGCTAAGGATTATCAGGATTCAAGGCTCTCTCCCTTCAGGCTAGTCGGCCGCAGTAGGAGTGTGGAATTCAGCAAAGTAAAAAATACTGCAGGCATAATTGGGTGGGACTGCAAAGCATAGAGAAAGGGGGGTGGTGGGTGTATATTGGTGGGGGATCAAAGCATGTGTGCCGCTTTTCAAAGCACTTTCTCAAAAGAGCACCTAAAACAACAGTATCGCTCAGACTGGGTGCTTTCGTATAGGAGGCTTATATGGTACTTTGGGCAGCGCTGACTGCAGGCCAACAGTGAGCCCAAGAAAAACTGGGACAAGCTGGGTCCAACAGCAGCTTGCTCTGATATGAACGTCATCATTAAGCCTTCAGTAAAATGAGGGGTGTGTCTGCGTGTTTGTGAAGCACACAATGAAATGACACACAGTTGAATAACACCTGTCCCTGGACAAATCCTGTGAGCCAGCTGACACAGCACTACATAACTGATGTTGTATCAGACAATACAACCTTAAGTTGAATTAACACTGAATCAAAGTGGTCAGCTGAGAATTTTACAGTCGATTGTAAGATGTATTAAATTAAGTGAATCAGAGACAAAAGACCCATGATTTTATGTTATACTGTTCTGACATAGTTTAAGCAAAACTAAAGTTCATATATATTCATCCAAATACCACTCTTGCTAGTGTAGGGCATGTATTTCAAACACATTTATGCTAAAAGATTAGAGAAGAACCTTGTGTGTATATTGGCTATATGCTTTCTTTACCATTTTTTCTTTACAATAGTAACTACAGTTAAGAGAAACCTTCAATTTTGGGGAAACATGTTTGGGATCAAATTAAGGAAAGGCTGAATCCAAGTGGGTGCAGGGTTAAGGTTAGATTGGATGGAAGCTGAAAAAAGTAAAAGTAATGAAAAGGCCAGTCCAGAGTCCTGAACTAAACTGGGTTGAAAATCTCTGGAAAGTCCTGGGGAACATCGTTGTTACAGAGTTGGCTCCACTTTATATTAGCTAAAAGTTCATTTTTGTGTATGTACTTTTATTTTTTTGTCAAAACATCTCGTTTACACCTGCGCTTAGGTCAGTGGTTCTCAATTACGGTCATTGGGACTCCCCGCCCTGGTCATTTTGTATTGCTTCCTTACTTAACAAGCTGATGATCTGAATCAGGTGTCTTAACAAGAGAGATCCATGAACTGATCCTTGTGTGTCAAATAAGAACATGGGGGAACATGTTTGCCTTCAAATTAAGGAAAGGCTGAATCCAAGTGGGTGCAAGGTCAAGGCTGGATTTTTTTTGCAGTAGGAGTGGGGAGTTGATGCAAATGTTTATCAGAAGCTCTCTCAGCAACATGCAGTTTCTTCCCTGCATTCATTGCCCAATCAGCCAGCAATGTTCATGCAGGACAATGAGCCACAACACACACAACACAACAGCAAAATGTAAGCTGAAAACAGTAAAGTAATGAAATGGCCAGTCCAGAGTCCTGAACCAAACTGGGCTTAAAATCTATGGAAAATCCTTGGGAACAAAGTTGTGGCAGAGTTGGCTCCACTTTTATACACTTGTATGTACTTTTATTTTTTTCAAAACATTGCGTTTACGCCTGCAAAAAAGTTTTCAATTCCAGTTCTCAGGACTCCCTGCCCTGCACATTTTGTATGTCTTCCTTAATTAAAATACCTGATTCAGATCATCAGCTTGTTAACAAGAGAAATCTGTGAACTGATCCTTGTGTGTCAAAAAAGAGAGACATACAAAATGTGCAGGACGGGGGGCCCCCCCGAGGACTGGAATTGAGAACCACTGACTTAGGTGAACTTGACTTGGGCTACTCAATACAAAATATAATACCAGAGATCTCTTTTGAACACATTATCAATTGATATTTACAGACAGAAATATGCTAACATTATGTAAAAATGTACCTCCGTCTTTTAATATGTACAATACTGGCCCTCAGAGTACCGGTGCTAGTGTGGGGTTCATTAGGAGTTCGTTAAACCTTTCAGCATAACTCTACTTTATATAATCTCTCTTTCTACTGCTGGAGGAACTTCTTGTGCCAATCGATGTCAGTTTGTGATTAAACTATTGGAGTATGACTGGATAAAGTCATTCTGCAGACAACAGGAAACAATAACCTTTCAAGTTTCCCTTGCTAGCTGAGTAACGCCACTGATATGGCATGTTCAAAGTGAAATTGATGCAGAAAGCTTCCGCCCGTCCAGTTCAGGAAGCGGTGAGCTGCCCGGGGACCATTACTGCTCACTAACACAGGAAGGCGGCCAGAAAGTGGAGGTCTAAAGAGACATCTGCTGTTGCAATTAAATAAAGAAGCCTTTTAACAAAATGCACCCAGCATACATGTTTACAGAGAGCTCACCATTTCTCGTTGGTGAGGATGCCCAGTTCCAAAAAAAAAAAAAAAAAAACAGAAATGTAAACGCCATTTATCACCACATTTAAAACGTATAAGCAATCCAGAGACTAGTTAAAGTTCATTTCAGAAACGAGCTTCATGACAGGCATCATTTAGTTGCCATTCAAGCAGTTGTTTCATATTAAGGGATTTATTCCCTTCAAGAATTTTATGAGAAAATAGTAAAATAAATCCTTACAAGGCCAAAAGACAATCCTAAATTTTTAGCACATGCAAATGTAATCTTCCAAGACCAGCGAGGCATTTTAAATGTTTACTGTAGAAGATGTGTATTAGTGTGATAGCATGCATCACTGCCAGAGGTTATTGGATAGAGTTTGGAGTGTCCTGTACTACACCAAATTTCACACTCAGTGGTTGTTTCAATATATAACAAGAAAACCTGCTGCACAAGCACCATGCATAAAAAACAGCTGTATAAATTTGCACATTACAAAACAGGGAAAGCAGATGATATAGCTCGTGAATGTGCATTACTTGCTGTCCATTTAAAAAAATAAGTGTCACATTCAATTTTTGTTTGACTGCTATTTGAGACCAGGGTCTCTGCTTACAACCCTGATGATTCTTTACCTTGGACTTGATATGTTCTTGTTGGCTCAAGACACGGTTCCGTAAACTCTTTGGAGAAGATCCCGTGGGGGCTTCTGGAGATCTATAGGCACAAAGTAGAAAGAGAACAAGCTGAATAACCCAAGATTAAAAGAAGGCGTTGACATGCAAACAAAAATAAATGTCTGCAATAGACAGTAGTTTTACTTAACACGTATGCACAAATCAACTTTTTTTTGCTACACCTGTCAAAGATAAGTTAGCCGAGAAAAACTGAATAGACTTTTGTCCTATGACAACATTTTGACAACTGGCAAGTCATAATTATTCCAAATAAACTCAAATATTTTGCCGCACTAGGTCAATGATATGTAAAAACAGATGCATATTTTTTACAAACTGTTTTATGTAAAATTTTTTTAGTAAGAATTATTTTTGTGCATGCAAACAGATAAATATTTCTAAAAAACAAAACAAGAATAAATTAATACATATTTAGCCTTTATTTGTAGTTTTATTAACCAAAAAATATTCACAAATTGTAAAAAAAAAATGTCTATTTTCTGAATTCAATTACCAACTGTATTTCTGCATTAAATATGTAATGCATTTTATGTATTAGTGGCGTAACTCACTTGTAAAGAGCAAGTAGGCAAGCTCCAGTGCTGCCATTAAGAGCTGCATGATCTTCAGTGAGCAGTTCTGCCTTGTTCCTGCAGGGCAGAGCTAATGCTTCTTCATCCAAAAGAGCCATCAAAACCTTCACTGTCTCTCGTCCTCCATAGGCGGTGGCGTGGTTAATAGCATATGCTTTGGGCTGTAAAGTAAACATCTCATGTCTTACTTATAATAAGCATGGTAAATGTATTTGGCGAAATTCAGAAAAAGAAATCCAATATGATTTACCCTTGCTGGACTGATTCCTGTGCCAACTGCTGACTGTGTGTGCATGGCATGTATTTGACCGATTCTTTCCTTGAGACTTTTGGTTGACTCCTCTGCTGCAAGGTACACTGGATCTCCAGCACTGCGACCTTTGACCAGAGCTGCTCTAATACTAGACACCAGTTTGGATCCAGCCTCTCTGATTGCGACAAGACAGTGCAATGCAAAGAGTTAGCAAAAAAAACATTTAAAACATTTTTACATTCATATGCAGGTAGACCAAAAAGTGAATGCCTAAAGTATTGACCTCATTCTTTCTTGTAAGAGTGAACCCAGACGATGGAACCTAATTTTCTCCAGACTTTCAGTCTCATTCACTTCCGCTGAATTTTGATTGGGGCAGTAAACTGGTATTTTTCTTATTATTTTTATGTATTGTCATAAACACTTGTTTGTAAAGCAAGTAGTTTGACTGCTTAGTGCTGTTTGTTATTCATAGAAATTTCCCCATAGGCAAATGAAGTGGAAGTGCTAAAAAAAGAAAAAGTGCAGCAAATAAATTGAATACACATCACAAAAATCCCCTTATTATTTTTAAGAGCGGCCCAATAGATGATGTAAACATCAGTTTAATGACTCATCCATAACCTTTTCATTTATATACAATTACTAGACTTGAAAATTGTGAAAATTCTCAATAAATTACTTCCCCAGATCAATTAGGGTATTTTGGATGATATCCGAGAGCTCGTTTACAAACACTGTGCACTGCTTGATAGTATTCTGATTGAACCACTGAAGGCATTTTTTAAGA
The DNA here is from genome assembly GCA_903798195.1 of Danio kyathit. Lineage (NCBI taxonomy): Eukaryota > Metazoa > Chordata > Actinopteri > Cypriniformes > Danionidae > Danio > Danio kyathit. Next base: position 20,931,830 of record LR812522.1, read on the forward strand.
ATGTGTTTTGAATTTTTCTAGACTGAGTGAATTTTCTACAATGAGTTGGGACGATTGCCGTCTTTGGAGGATGAGGGAGCTCTCAGATTTCATCCAACATATCTTATTTTGTATTTCAAATAGGAACAAAGACCTCAGGAGTTTGGAACGACATAATGGGGAGTAATTAATAATATTTTAATTTTGGGACAAACTAATCCTTTAAGTCTGGCTTTAAAAACAATGATTCACAAGTATATATATCATTTGTAGGCCAGTTTTAATCTACAGTAGATCAACTTGTAGTCATCTTTTCATTCCAAACCCATGAGATCATCGTTCATGTTCAGAACACAAATTAGAATATTTTGGATGATATCCAAGAGCTCGTTCATGAACACTGCTCACTGCATGATAGTGTTCTGATTGAACCGCTGAAGGCATATGTTTTTTTTAAGGATGCTTTTTGTGTTTTTTTAGACTTTGAATGACTTGGGACGATTGCCGTCTTTGGAGGATGAGGGAGCTCTCATATTTCATCCAAAACATCTTATTTTGTATTGCAAATATGATCAAAGGCCTCGGGAGTTTGGAACGACATGATGGTGAGTAATTAATAACATTTTAATTTTGGGGCAAACTAATCCTTTAAGTCTGGCTTTAAAAACAATGATTCACAAGTATATATATATATATATATATATATATATATATATATATATATATATATATATATATATATATATATATATATATATAATTTATAAGCCAGTTTTAATCTACAGTAGATCAACTTGTAGTCATCTTTCATTCATTTTCTTTTCGGCTTAGTCCCTTTATTAATCCGGGATCGCCAGCACATGTTTTACGCAGCGGATGCCCTTCCAGTCGCAACCCATCTCTGGGAAACATCCATACACACTAATTCACACTCATACACTACGGACAATTTCGCCTACCCAATTCACCTGTACCACATGTCTTTGGACTGTGGGGGAAACCGGAGCACCCGGAGGAAACCCACACTTATGCAGAGAGAACATACAAACTCCACACAGAAACGCCAACTGACCCAGCTGAGGCTCGAACCAGCGACCTTCTTGCTGTTAGGCGACACCACTGCGTCGCCCTGTAGTCATCTTTTCACTCCAAACCCATGAGATCATTGTTCATGTCTAGAAAACTAATTAGGATATTTTGGATGATATCCGAGAGCTCGTTCATGAACACTGCTCACTGCTTGATAGTTTTCTGATTGAACCGCTGAAGGCATATGTTTTTGCTAAGGATGCTTTTTGTATTTTTCTAGACTTTGAATAAGTTGGGACGATTGCTGTCTTATGAGAGAGCTCTCATATTTCATCCAAAATATCTTTATTTTGTATTCCAAATACGAACAAAGGCCTCAGGAGTTTGGAACAACACGATGGCGAGTAATTAATAACAACATTTTAATTTTGGGGCAAACTAATCCTTTAAGTCTGGCTTTAAAAACAATGAATCACTCACAAATATACAGTATATAATTTGTAAGCCAGTTTTATTATACAGTAGATCAATTTGTTGTCATCTTTTCAGCAATAATTAAAACAATATTTTCATGTTTATGACTTTTGGAATCTGACTCAATACTGGTTATTTGTAGGAAAGGTATACAAAAATGCATTGGTTGCAGAAAAACAACTTTGCATTATTCAAATCCAATGTGACCACTCGATAACTCATGTAAAAAATGTGGTCTAGGAGGCTCCAAGAGATTTTCCTGCCAGACCAATGCTATTGCTGCACTCCACCTCACTTTATGTGTGAATATATGAAGAGATTAATAAATGTAAACATTTGGGCCTGAAGCAGGAAAGAGGCCGCCCTGAATCCCTGACCTTGCTTTTGTGCAAGGGAATTACAGTAACAGAATCATCTGGGAAAACAGATGTTAGCTGTACGAGAGACCCCGATTTCCCCGTACGGACTGTTTGTGTGTGGTAATACAGTACTCCATAAGGTGCTGGGAGGTGGGGAGCTGCACAGGCAGGGCAGCAGGCCGATGAAAGACCCCTTTTGGCTCAGTGTTCGCACTCTCTCATCAGAGTAAAGAGACGACGTGGTGGTGAACAGGACCACATGCAGCAGGTTCAAGGCACTTCATTCAAAAATGAAGTTGATGCACATGATGCACTGCAGGAAATAACTCTGAATAGCTCAATCATCCATTCAATTCAGCTCCATGTGTTGTGCTGCCAGACGTCTCAGAGATTTGAGTGAACGTTTTGAAGTACACGCCATCACAGCAAAATCTCATGATTATGACGTTTGATCAGAGTTATCAAACTCACGAGGGACAGGTCATCGTTTGCTGTTCGGTACAACGCACTTTGATGTTACTTCGATAAACATGCCTGAACAATTCAGGCTATTTCATTAATAACAGTTAGGACGTCATTGAAGCTTGCTCTTGAGAGGGGATCAGTGCATCAATAGATGACAGAAGGGATCTGTTTTTAAGATAGGAGGAGACCAGCATATCCACAAATACAGATTACAGTAGTACGTTTTCTTTGGGTGAAGTGAGATGATGTAAAATCTGTAGTAAAAACCGTGGTTACTCTACACCCATCTGGGGTCACGCACTAACGAAAGGGGAGATGCAATGAAGTTAGAGCAAGGTCATGACTGTCCTTGCTATAGATTCAAAGAAATTGAGTATGTTACTCCTGCTAGAGCTGTAATCGGGCCTTAAAATTGAGGCCTGACAGGGCCCGAGCCCGACAGTACATTTTGATTGAGAGCTTTTTAAAAGCCCGAACCCGTTTACAGCCGGACATTATTCAAATGTGCACACACACACACACACACACACACAGCTCTTTCGCCTTTTTTCAAGAAGGAGTCATTTATACATGTTTTAACATACTTTATTCATAACAAACATGGGCTATAGGCCACTTGGAATTTGGAACAAAGAAATAAAATAGGTCCTCTGTAACATTGTAACACCTTAGCACTCTAAATAGCCCTAGGCATCTTAGCCTATAAATTGGCCAACACACCAATAAAAGTCTTTCTTAAATTAAATTAAAGATAAATTCTAAATTAAGATGAGTATTTGGCAATAAGGAAATTAAGATGAGGGCTCTGCGGAATTTGCATCGCCACTTCTCTTCACAATCCGGCCTCAAGGCGACGGTGAAGCTGAAATTTAATAAAAGAATAATGCCAACTTTAGCCTATTTACTCATAGTTTATGATTTAATTAATATTTAGTTATAATTTGAAAAACCTTTACTCATCAAAATTAGGCTACCTGTTTTTGTGGAGGAACATTATTAAATCCACTGTAGATGGTGTTAGCGTGGTCCTGCGCTCACTCATAGTGTGTCCACCATTCTCATTATGATCAAAACTTTTCCACACTTCATACTTTGCTTTAGTTGCAACAAAAACGTAATCGCCAGAGGCAAGCATCTTTCACCTCATCAGCATCCATTTTCACATCTTTCTCACGTTAATTAAAAATTGCATCACATGACTGTTGATTTACTGCGCACGCCGTAGCCCGGCCCGACCCAGTCTAAAATTATAGGAATTAAGCTTGAACCCGACGAAACCAGCCAATGATCTTCAGCTCTAACTCATTCTAATGCTGTGGTTAGTATGTAATGTGCAATACACAACACAAGATCTCCTCTTTTATAAATGCTTTAATGGATCATCATTCACAGGGTTTCTGCAGGTTTCACAGTCAAATTTAAGACTTTCAGATCTTTTGAAGACCACGAAGAATGAAATTTCAGACTTAAAAGAAATGTGCTTGCCCAATCAAAAAAATAATTCTAATTAGGTATTTCTTAGCCACATATTTTAATAATGTGTCAAAACAAGCAGACCCAATTATTCAACATAACTTAAAAAAAACTCTTTAAAAACTAAAATGTATGCACAAGACAGTTATAATATTAGTTTTAAATAAGAGTTTTGCTAAACATTTTATTGAGATTCATTGTTGGTGATAGGATGCGTGTTGGATCGATTGGGTAGCTTTACTTAAACAAAGGAAAATTAAGACCATCTTTAAAGTGATTTAAGACCTACAAGACAATATTTCAGTGAATTTAAGACTTTAAGGCCTAAAATTGTGTTTTTGAAAACGTAGGACATTTTAAGACTTTAAGACCCTGTATTCAGTGAATGCTTTCAAACTCTTAAGATACATTGTTATAACAAAATGTATGATACTATCATAGACTGTAAATATCACACAAGCCAACTTGAGCCTACAATGCAGTTGTAGATCTTTGCCTTCAGACAAACAGAATCCTAATAACAGCAAAATAAGGAATTAAAGCCTACCTTGGATTAGGGGTTTCTCCTAAGATGTCTTGACACTGGTCAACAAAATTGAGAAATTCCGATAAACCCTTTACATGCTTCCTTAAAGGGTGGGACTCAGGTGGGGCGTAACCCTTTCCTCCCAGCTGTATGGCTCTGACAAATGATGTTACTGTCTGAATACATAACAAAAATTTATTTACAATCACATTTATCAACTAATCAACTATTATTGCATATAAATATAATTTGAATAAGTCACCAGGAAAAGAGATGAGGCGCTGTCACAGGCGGCATGTCTGAGATCAGTGAAGGCGCTGTGGCCAAGTGAGCGATTGGGATTGTCCAGGGTGTATGTGAGGGCGAGGTCATTCTTTGAATTCACCAGAAGGCCCAAATAAGAACAAAAAACCCTCCTGACAACCCTCTGTATCTGGAAAATTGAACAACAACAACTTAGCGGGATAATTGACATTGTACTTAAAAACATATGTTAATCTAAAGGGTAAAATGGTTTGTTTTTAATAGGAATGTTTCATACTCTTCCGATCGGCAATACTGATGAGTCAGTTAGCTGACTTGGACTCATGTTGTATAGTAGGACAGGCTTTTTCCAGAACCCCTTAAGCCTAAACAGGCCAAGCTCATAAACTTCATCACCCCCAGTATTACAGTGGCAAAGCCCAGCGTCTACTCGCACATAAATCACAGCCCAGCAGAGCAGCTGTGAACAGAACTGGGCAAGAGTAGCCGTAGTTTCAACACACTATACGAAGTGCTTTTAAAACATCCCGTTCTCGTTTCGTGATTCTGAATGAGACGATATTCATAAGAGGCACATCTCCGGGAATGAAATTAAACAGGAAACAAAAGGAAAAAAGCAAGCCAGGAAAAGAAAACTAGAGTAACAACTCAGCATGAATAAAAAGTGCCAGATTTAATTAAACCTTTGTGTTTTGTATCCAAGACAATTTCATGGCAAATTATAATGTATTTGCAGATTGATCGCCGCTAATTTGTACAATTTACTCTTAGGTCCAGTGGCAGGGGCTTAAGTACAATAGTAACCAATACAGTGGTTGGGTTATAATTAACCCATATTCAATTTGAAACAACCAATAATTTTAGAGCATACAAATAAATATAGATTACCTGCTAATTCAAAAACATATTAGGTTTTATTAAAAAGTTATTGAATGATTTTTAATATAACAATTATTAAAAATGAATTTAATCCATTTTGGAATAAGGCTTTTATTTGGAATAAAAAAAAATGTGGAAAAGTGAAGCGCTATGAATACTTAACGAATGCACTGTATAGCCTATATACAGTGTGTAGCCATTATATATTTTATATGAATTAAGTCTATGCACTTAGAAAGATTTATACATTATTCATTCATTTTCTTTTCGGCTTAGTCCCTTTATTAATCTGGGGTCGTCACAGCGGAATGAACCCCTAACTTATCCAGCATATGTTTTACACAGCAGATGCCCTTCCAGCTGCAACCCATCACTGGGAAACAGTTTTATACATTATTACGTGATAATTCAAAACTGTTAACAAAAAACATGGTTCTACCATGGTTTTAGATCCCTCATGGGCAAACCCAAACAGATTCAGTATAGGCATCATATGTATATGTATTTGTATGATATGTATTTGGCTTCAGAGTTGATAAACCGATCTCATATAGATTCCACATGGACAAACTCACGTGTGGCCCCTCATGGGCAATCGCAGGCTGGCTCAATAGGAGCAACATATATAGTTTCAAATGTGGGGCCCAATTGGTTCTAACGTGTAGATCCCATGTAGGAAACACAAGTGGGCAACACACAGGTGTCACACATGGATTAAACATATTAGACGTGATCAAACAAAATCAATCCCATATAGGTTGCTTATGTGGGTCACAAGTAGGTGTCTGGAATTCCCACATGGGCAATCCCAGGTGGGTCCCACGTGAGCAAACGAAAATACATATATATATATAAAATAATAATTATGCTTATAAGCAAAATAAATGTTTTGCTATTAAATAAAGGTTTAAAAAAAAAAAAAAAAAGCATTTTCTCTAGACAGTCAGTTGAAGAAAAATGTCAGACATGGGCCTTCAAAACATTTTCGTGGTGGGCCCCGAAATGAAAAATTTTGAGAACCCCTGGTTTACACTAATGTTAAAGTATTTATTCCAGTTTATCAGTTTACTAATACTACAGTATTCTGTAACAAGTGCTTCTCAATAATAACCGTCTTAGTCAAAAGGGTTGCTTCTGCGCATATACTGTAGACATTAGCGTTACGGTTGTTTATTCCACCAATAGCCAGTAAAGACATGGATTATTGCAAAACAAGATGAAGATTTCATTACAGCGATTAAATGGCAGTGTACATTCAAAAAAAAGTTTATACACATGGATGTACTGTATAAATGTTTATTACATGTCGCCTTTTCTTCCGTTTTTCAGCCAGTTTCTTGAACTATCCCTCCTTTATGAGCAAAAACGTTTGGAAGTCCATAAAAGCTGTTCTGCATTTCTTATTTTGGCCGATTTAAACAATTATAAACAACATAAAACAGAAACATTTTGATGTTCTGATAGCGATTCCTATGTAAAAGAATCACTTCCTGCCCTCCATCTGAATTTTCCCGTCATCAATTACATCATGTGAAAACAACCTATACCCTGGAAGACATTGGCTGTTTTTCCCCCATTCTTCCTTATATCTTCATTTGTGTTCAACAGAAGAAAGAAACTCAAACAGGTTTGGAACAAGCGAGTATGAGTAAATGACAGAATTTGACATTTTTGGGTGAACTGTCTCTAATAAATTCACCACTTACTTGTGGACTACAGTCTGTAGCCTTGCAGGATGGAGTTGCAGGACATACTGGTTGACATTCCACTTTCTCCGAACTTTCATTTTCTCCAAAGAGAAATTGAAACATTTGCATCTAGATATCGAAAGAGAACACAACACAGATTACACATCTTTCAGAAAGACGACTGTTAGAACCCAAACTGGAGGCCCATTGGCAGCACTCACTGCGGTTAGGGGCTCCTCGGGGTCCTCATTTAACCGAAGCTCCTTGAACATACTGAAGACGTCAATCAAGTCCACAGTATTGGTGCGCTTCAAAAAGCAGTCATACTCTTTTCGGATGAGGTCATAGCTCTGTGGAAGAGGTATATCTTTGTGGGATAACTGGAGCTTATCCAGAAGGAAGTACTTCCAGACAGCCAAGACTTCACTTAAGGCAACGCCAAAGTCCCCACGTTCCTGTCAGGAGAAGAGCAAACACAGGGACGAGGACATTACTCAAAACCACTCCAAAGAAAATGTACAGATACGGAACAAAATGTACCTTCCATTTTTGTGTGAAATAATTTGGTTTTCCTATCGCTGAAGTTTAGGAAAGTGAAGTTTAAAAAGCCGCCATATGGATATACAAAACAGTCAGTCCAAAAATGGTTATACATATATTTTTTCAATTACAATTTGTGTTAGTCAGCATTATTTTATCGACTGTTTCACTGAGAAGGAGCAACTCTGCAGATTTCACATAATCATAATGAAAGGAAATTTAAGACTTAAAAGTAATATAATTAACAAATGGAAAAGAGCAAAAACACAACTTCTAACAGATTATCTCCGGTTTTAAATTTATATTTTTTAAATGTTTGAACAACCGTTCACAAAGACTAGAATAAAGAAATTACTTTTACTATAGCCCAAATTACAATTCAAAGTGGAATTTCCTTCTTCTGTATTTCAATCTTGTTTTTTAGTGCAAATGTCTAAAAATTCTTAAATCCAGATCTTATAATTATACAAAATCTTGATTTTTAGTGAAACGAATCAAAAAGATGCAAGCAAGAACAATGCCTCCCGAAAGGCTTATGAAAGCCAAATTAATTTAAATGGATCAATTTAATAAACTCTATTTTAAACCACACTTACAAGTATTTGTTTGTTTTGTTTTATTTTAATCACTAAATTATCTTTTTTTTGCCCTAGTTTGCCAAGAAAAAATAATGTACTACTTGTAATGGGGAAAGCATACTATTTTTATTCTGCTCTGATTGAAGCCCTTTTAAGGCCACAAATTGTGAAAGAGGTGAATTAAGATCAGGAGGAAGGGGTCTGGATGCAGACCTGGCACAGATGCAGTCTGAGCTGCATGCAATGCTTTTTAATGGGCTCACCTAGCCCCACCCCTTACTAGGCATGGGACGAAAAAACGGTTTCAAGGTTTACTGCGTTTTGAAAAAGTCAAGGTTTTAATACCACTAAAATGTTCGGTTATACCGTTCTCAATGTATGTGTTTTTTTTAAATGTATTGTTTAGGTGTTAAAATAAAAATCTAAAAGAAATTTGTTTTTGAAACTAATGAAGATGGCAGAGGTCAATGATTTATGTAAACTATTTAGCCTGATATTTTTACTGTTCCAAAATATTATAAATGTTTCTTAAAATATAATAAATTGTGTTAAAGGGGAAAAAAGTTTTTTGTTTTGTTTTACCCAGACATTTTAAAATATATATTTTAGAGCAGTGATCACAATACTGTGAAACCATGGTATTTTTATCCAAGGTTATCATACCGTCAGAAACTTATACCGGCCCATGCCTATTGAATGCATTTTGTATGATATTACGTAGCTGAGAGATGCAATCTCAGCTTGCATCATAAAGGCTGCATCCAGATACGATTAAGGAAACCTGTAAAATGTTATTAATTCCAGTTATGTCAAAGCTCAATTTTCAGCAAGCAAAAGGTATACTCCAGTCTTCAGTTTTACATGATCTTCCAGAAACGATTGTAATGTGCAAATCTGATGCACAAGAAGAAGAAAAAACCTTATCCATCTTGAAAACAGTTGCTGTTTATTTTTTTTAAGAAAAAAAAGTTGTATTATTTAAAATAATTTCTATCAAATCATTGTATCATTACAAATGTTTACAATTATTTTTGATCAAAGTATTTTTTAATCTTACTGTCATCAAAAGGTAGTGTATACCACTGATCTACATAGAATTTAAAAATAACTAGTTGCTATCAAACAACTTTCTTCAAATCCTATTAATCGATCTAACAATGCAACATTACCTGCTTGTTTACTCCAGCCATAGCAAGTTGTAGGACCATCAGCATCCCATCTGCCCCTTGGATGGTGGTTCTCTCAGAGTCTAATACCCTGTGGCACTCTCTCCTAAAGACCCTGGCCATTGTTCTCATTCTTTCCTCCATAACCACCAACATTCAACCTTTGCAAAACGTACTAGAGGGCCAGAAAAATGAAGCAGATCAGCACTGAAATGATTATGAGCAGACAGCAGAACATACATTCAAGCCCAGCCAGCATCACCTAGCTTTCCAACTCCACCACTGAGCTAGAACAGAAAGTCCAAAGACATAAAGCAAATCACAATAATAGTCAGGAACAAGAGGAGCCCCTTTACACTTTATTAGGAACAGAGCCTTCAATCCTCTTAGGTCAACTTACCAAAACTGATATTTAGACGCGTCCTAGGTCTCTAATATGAACCATATGGGGGAAACAAAAAGACGCCAGTAGATGTTAGTTATTATAAACTGGTCCGCTGCCTGTAGATTTAAATCCACATGCCAGGACGCCTAGACCAATCACAGGGGGAGCTGCGTTGGCCCCGCCCCCGCCAAACGGGAAGTCATAAACACAACACAACAGTCCTGTTTTCTTTCAAATCTAAATCGTTATTCGTGTCGATTGTTGACAAGAAAATAAATAAAACTCATGTGGTGATGTTGGGGAATACGAGAACACGTTTTATATCAGTGTAGGTCTTTTCCCCATGACTGTAAATCCGATTATGTGATTTCAGTTCCTGCAGAGAAATAAATAAACGCTCATAACGTTAGTTGTAAAAGACTAAACCATTAATCTGTGCATTATATAATTGTTTATAACGTTTGTGTGTGTTTTAAGCACTATAATAACGAAAAAAAGTACTTAGCATCTTTAAATGTTGTATATTTTTCGTGATTTAACCCCTCTCAAAATGCATACAACTCCACAAATCCCACACTGGATGTTAATAACAAAAAAGTGTCTTTGTTTTTTTTCAATAAAATTAAAAGCTGATCTTTTTTTGGATGCGCTAACGTCACGATGACGCCCCTAACCTGGAAGTAAACACGCGCGATCACGTGACCAGAAAGCGCGCTGAGAACAAGCAGCTCGTGTGTGTGTTTTCATGCTCCGGAGCTCACTCCGCCAGACTGCCTTCTGAGTTCATATATGTGTAAAAGTTATATCAGGTTTGTCATATTAATGTTTAATACTTATTTACATGTGCGAGTTATTCATAGGCTTGAGTCGCTGCACGTTAGTCTGCAATCTGAAAGAAATATACTATAGTAAAAGGATGTGTGTAAAGAAATCTTAAGTGTTATAACGTATATGTAACGTGAGTAACATGAGTATGTTTGCTTATAACCCTTTAACTGCCCCACCAAGAAAACAATTGCATTTCTTAACTCTAATGTCGCTATTTAGGACCTATGGTTAACACGCTCAATGGATTTTTGTTCAACACATCCCATAATTTCTAAAATATCAACCTCTACCAAATGGTTGATTTATCGGTTTATAGTAAAATTACCGGAATTAATACATATACTATTAAAAAATACAATATATGAAGTGTATATAGGACCAATTTATTTAAAACGTAATCAAAAAAAAAAAAATTGAATACTAAATCCTCCTTATTTTTTTTGAAGTATGTAGTAAATATTTCAGATTCTCATTTAACATGTTTTCTTGTGTGTGTGTGTGTGTGTGTGTGTGTGTGTGTGTGTGTGTGTGTGTTTTTGTGTTTTTTTTTTTTTTACAATAAAACCAAAATCAAGTGTAGTAGTGCAACAGGATTATGATTTTTTTTAAAGCAATCAAAACATGGTCAACGATTTGGTAGAGCAGGCAGTCAAAGGGATAATAATTCTTATTGAAATAAATAATTAAAAAAGTGTTGAATGAAATGAACAAAACTATACATAACTGTGACAAACTATAATAACACATTCTCCTTATCAAATGCATATTCATTTTGTCGTATATTTTCCTAATTTTCTCTCTTTTTTACTTATTTAAAAGGATTGGCAAGCCCATTTCTTCTCAATAATAAAGATCAATTTGATGGAAGATGCCAGATGATACAGTCCGCTCTGCAACCTACACAGTGCCCTGCGAGGACTATGTCCATGTAGTGGAGTTCAGTCTATATGACTGTGGCTCACCTGCATCACTCCTGGCGTATGGAGGAAACAAGTATGTGGTCGTCGGTACTTGTCGTTTTAAGGTAAGTACACAAGACTGATCTTTACAGAGTCACCTAGAGCAGTGTTTCTCAACTGGTGGGTCGCGACCCAAAAGTGGGTCGCGGGAACATTTTCAGTGGGTCGCGGAGTGTGTGGTCAAAAAAACAACAAAAGTTTTATTTTTTAACTTATTTTGCTTATACCGGACTTTTATTTTGAAATGCGCGCGCGACAACCGTACCGACTACTTCCCGATAAACATTATGATGATCCGTGGATGAGCAATCCCTTTGGAATCGACGTGGAAAGCGTCACGTTGCCAAGCAACAAAGAGAATCAGCTTGTGGAGCCGTCATGTGATAAGACGCTGAAAAAGAAATTCAGTAAAGTAAAGCCTCTCCCAGTTTTGGTGCCGCAAAGTGCTTTCTGAGTATTCGTCCCTTGTCATTCATGCGATCAAATCCATCCTACCATTCAGCACTACGTATTTGTGTGAAAGTGGCTTCTCTTCCTTGGTGCAGCTTAAGTCAAAGCAAAGGAACAGGTTGGACATAGAGCACGATCTTCGGGTCTACCATCACCCCAGACTTTGAAACTCTTATCATGAGTAAAGCACATACTCAGTTATCTCATTAGCTTCCCAAATTACTGTTAAGTGAAACAGATGTTTGTAATTGCTGTCATATTAGATGCAAAAATGGTTATGATTGTTTTAATAATTTTACTGTAATTTGCTGATTTGTTCTGTTCAACAGGATCAGTGTTAATGTTTTATTAACAGTTCAGTTTAGTTCATGGTAACTGAACCTTTTCTTACCCTTACTTTGCAATATTTCTATAATTTGATACATTTTGTTAAATGACAGCAATAAATATTGTTTATTTGTAAATATTGGTGACTTGTGATTTATCTGTCACTATTTGTGTATGTTAACAAATAAATACAAATTAATTATAATTCCTAAAATTATATTATAGTTCCTAAAAGTTTGGGTCGCGGCTTGATGACCATGTAAAAATGTGGGTCCCATGGCCAAACCAGTTGAGAACCACTGACCTAGAGATCTACCTGACTGCAGGTTAATAATCAAGAAAAAGAGAATGAGAAACCCTTCAGGATGGTGGATCACCACGAGACAATTTGCAGACTGTACACTACAAATTATGCCAAAGATAAATAATCTTGGGCACTATTTAGGGTGAATTGTATGTGAACTGGCATGTATTTATTTTTTGACATGATCTGAATGCAAAATGAAGGAATGCAACATTCTTTGGTCTGGTGTATTTAATGTACACCTCAGTTGTATGTCAACAATACTTGAGCAATGTGGATGCACTGTAAAAATAATGGTAAATTCATGGTCAAATGGTAAAAAAAAAATATCAGTTGAAAATGTGGTAGACACATTTCTATATTTAAACTACTAACATCAACACCATTATGGTAACACGTGACACCAAAAGCATGCAATACCGATGATCAATATTAGATGTTACGCAACACTACAGTACATAAATGATGAGAAGACTAAAAGTTATAAAATAAAAAAGAGCCATAGTAATTTCACAATAGTAAAGTGTCATGCAATGAATTCAGGGAAAGCCAATTAATGGTTAGTCATCGTATAAAATAAGGAAACTTGCTGTTTACCTGAAAATATCCCTGTTTACATTGAGGCTGCACAATATCATTTGAGCTTCAATGTCACAATGTGTGTATCAATAATAGTCATACCGCAGAATTAGACTATTTATTAAATATTAAAACATAGACATAATATTAAACATAATTATTTTTTAAATGGTTATACAATAATGACAGTGATATTTTATGTTTGATTGTTCAATTTCTGTACCTGAATACTGTTAGACTCTCCTGAAAACCATGCAAACACGCTTCATAGAAAAGACTTGATTATCCCAACTAGGTATGGGCCGGTATATGATATTGACGGTATGATAACCTTGGATAAAAATATCATGGTTTCACAGTAATGTGATTACTGCTCTAAAATATATTCTTTTTAAATGTCTGGGTAAAATACCTCACGTTTTTTCCCCATTGAACACAATATATTTTATTTTTAGAAACATTTAAAACATTTTGGAACAGTAAATGAAGATGCGCATAAAAAATCAGTTGATGGAAGCTACAAAATGCGCTTTAATTTTGAAAATGCGCATAAAAAAACAATTGCGCATAATTAAGTAGGATAAACTTTATTCGATAAGAAAAAAGGTGCATAAACTATGATAAAACACTTTTACTGAACAAATTCCACTATGTGCATTAAAAAAGGTCATGTGATTTTGTTATAAGAGATCATGTGATGATAAAAATGTGTGTGAATGGTCAAACCAGCAGGCAGACCGTATTGTAAAACATCTCAAATGTTGTTTTGGTCATTCTAAAACGCCTTAACCATTTCAGTATTAGTGTTAGTATATTATTAATGACCTCCAGAACTCTTTTAAGAGCATCTGTGCTCCGTGTCTCACGCATTCAAACACCACCACACGTTCATTGCATGTCGGCATTTGTCTACTGAGACGCAAGTTATTTAAATGAAGAAAAGATTCATGCAGCTTGCTGAACATTATACACAATTAAAAAAGACAATCTGTAAACAAAGGAGTCATGGTTTGATTGGTTACTATGGTCATGTTAGCCTTTCTAGAACACTTTGTGGTTTCTTGTAGTGTTCTAAAATTAGCTGTGCATACTGACAAAACATTTGACAATCAACTAGGTTGCATAATAAATGTAAATGATGTCTATTTATGATAGCAGTTTACATAAACTTTTAAAGTGAGTGTGAAGAGACTATTATATTGCTGTTTGTTCATTTGTCACACTCAAAATTAAAGGTCTAATGTAGTACATTAATGGAATTACTGAATTATCGCCAGGGATTTGTTGTTCCGGGTAGGTTTGGAAAAGTCATTTCACCAGCAAGGAAACGTAAATGAGAAGGAAAGTGATTTTGTGCCTCATTACCAAACCTCAGGCTTCTAGAGGGGATAAATACTCATAAGTATCACGAGTAGGAGAGTGAGGAGCATTTGATGCTCTGTATTCAAGCTTCAGTGTCTTGAATTTTTTTGCAAGCTATTCATTTTTGCTGCATTTTGATTTGATTTGATAGAGATTTTATTGGACATTACTAAGGTACAACCAGAAAAGCAATGCAATATTTAAGCCAAGTCCAGGTTGTTTGGGAAGTTCAGGCATTCAGTACACGTACACAATTGCTGCATGTGTATGCGTTTCCTACAGTACAGTACAAAATCTGTGTGCAAAGCTTCTATGGTTTTATATAACTAGGAAAAATGTGCACGGTTGACCTGCTACTTTGAGGAAGATTCTAAAGTGCTCATCCATTAGGCACCTTACTGTGACAGAAGAGGATTTGTGAATGAATGGCATTGAAAATGTTGAACTGTAACATGATAATAGCAGCGTGACTAATGTAGTACGTGTTTAAACTTTAAACTATTTTGTTTTTCTGTAATGTGAACATGCCAAATGATTTGAATAGCATTGTTTGGAAAGAATTTCTAAAGGGCTAATTTGTAGAGTTCATTTGAATAAAATATCATCAACAAATTCCAAGCATACACTCACGGTCCACTTTATTAGGTACACGGTGTCCAACTGCTCGTTAACGCAAATTTCTAATCAGCCAATCGCATGGCAACTCAATGCATTAGGGCATGTAGACATGGTCAAGACAATGGACTGCAGTTCCAATCGAGCATCAGAATGGGGAAGAAGGGGGATTTAAGTGACTTTGAACGTGGCATGGTTTTGGTGCCAGACGGGCTGTATTTCAGAAACTGCTGATCCACTGGGATTTTCACGCACAACCATCTCTAGGGTTTACAGAGAATGGTCAGAAAAAGAGAAAATATCCAGTGAGCTGCAATTTAGTGGGAGCAAATGCCTTGTTGATGCCAGAGGTCAGAGGAGAATGGCCAGACTGGTTCCAGCTGGTAGAAAGACAACAGTAACTCAAATAACCACTCTTTACAACCAAGATATGCAGAAGAGCATCTCTGAACGCACAACACGTCCAACCTTGAGGCAGATGCGCCATGTCATAAAGCGCTATTTAACTGATTCATCAGACTGGTTTCTTGAACATGACAGTAAATTCACTGCCCTCAAATGGCCTCCACAGTCACCAAAACTCAATCTAACGCCCCATTCACACGGTGCGTCAGCTTCAACGCTTCCCATTCACTTTGAATGGGTGACGTCAGGCGTTGCCGAACTGCATTGTGGATCCGTCGGCGCCGCTTCAGAGGCGTTGCTCACTGCAGAAGTTGGGACCTGCTCAACTTTTCAAGTACCGACGAAAGCGTCAGCCAATAAGATCGCTGTATGCAAATTCACCAGCTCAGACAGTGGCCTATTGCTGGCTAATTTCATTGGCTGACGCTGCTTTGACGATCGCGTCAGCCCCAACTTCAGACACGCCCTCTGTAAGAGTTGACGCTGAAGCCCCGTGTGAATGGGGCGTAATAGAGCACCTTTGGGATGTGGTGGAATGGGAGATTCGCATTATAGATGTGCAGCTGATAAATCTGCAGCTACTGCATTTCCAGTACCGTGTTGAATCTATGCCATGAAGGATTGAGGCAGTTCTGAAGGCAAAATTGGGTTCAACCTGGTACTAGTAACGTGTACCTAATAAAGTGGCCGGTGAGTGTATATAAATTTAATAAAACAAATATACAAGTAATTATTGTTTTTCTTGGGAAGGAGTCTAAAATATTCAGTTACAAAAATGTAATTAATGTAATAAAAGCAAAACTGAAAAAACTCTGCATAATCTTCACTGTATTAATGGTTGTTGTTCCTTTTGCCTGAAGGCTTAAAACTGGCTTGGAAAAATGCTTACACAGAAACAGGCCTTTAAAACATGCAAATATTAAGCTTTAATGTGGTTAAACATGTTCCAAACTGTGGTGCTTGTTCAACAAGAATTATCCCTACTTGACATCATGATGCAAATGTGGATGCATCTATTGAGATTTTTTTTAAAACTATACTGGTACCTAGCTAACAGATTTTGTCCTGTTTGCACATCAGTATTTGATTGACAGCCTAGTGTTCTGTGTTTGTGCAGGAGGAAGACACAGAGGTAGAGGGTGTAGAGTTCAACTCGTTACAAGTGTTCATGCATGGAGTACGCGTAGATGCCATCGCATGGAGCCCTGAAACCCGTCTGGACAAGCTCCCTCCAGTCATCAGGTACAGTTTTGAGCTTGTGTTGCTTTTTATGCTGGGGTTAAACCAAATCAAACTGATGGATTATAATGTGACTTTTGTGTGTGTAATAGAAGATGTGAAATTATGATGATCTATGGAAGCCGCACAGGTCTTGATGCCAGACACCATACAGTTCTTCATCTACAACCGGGTCACTTCTCTTCATTTGGGGCTCAGACAGAGCATATGATAATTGATTTATTTTACCGCACCAATCCTGATATTCTTTTAAATGTTAGATAAATATGCCTTCTCTGCTTCGCACTATTGAATTTCCCCTCCTAATTGATGTCTGAGTCAATTGCGATATTTGAGAGTTGAGAAATTTTACCACACACGCACAAACATACTCGGTTATGTTCAAATAAATGTGCTTTCTCAGAACACTATCACTGAAAGACTCGTTTTCCAGGGATCGATTCATTACCAAGATTTGTATGTTCATGTCAAGCAGTGGAAAGTGTCTGTCACAGCTTTGGTTTGATCTGGTTTGTATCAAGAGTCTAATAAGACGATGTCAGTCTGACATGTCCTTTGTTAAGCTGTGAACTTGGGAAAGTTTTACTCCCAGTGGGGAAGTTTCCTGTAGGTTTAGCAGCATGGGAAGGGGCAAAGTTATTTCCTGGTCATGGTGGAAGATTTAGCGTGTGCTGCCCCTTATTTGGGTTTATTTAATTCTTCACTGTAGGTGCACCTCTTGGGAATGTAGTACTAGAGATCTTATTAAGATTTCCTGGGCATGTGACATTGAATCAGAGGTTATTGAAAGGTTGCTTGCTAGCATGCAAATGATGGGTGCTGCAGTGATGTTACTCCATCTGCACAACAGTCTAGCCAAAGACAACTCTCATATGAACATGTTGATAGAGCTATGTGATTGTATTTGGACCTTACGTGGCAAGAACTCTTATTTGTTATAGGATGGAAGAAGATTTTGTGTCTGTGTGTGGTATCGTAACATAAAATGTGCGTGTGGTTTTTCTAACTAAAAGTGTTTTTCTTGTCAGAGGTGAGTTAGGGTAATTGTGTGAATAATTGCTGCTGCTGATTAGTGGCAGAGCTGTTTTATTAGGTTTGGTTGGATTCGAACAGACAAATGTGAAAATGGCGTGTTGAAATTCTGACTTTAGTTGTTTGTCTTTTAACATTTGTAATAATCTCCAGTGTTTTTATCATCTGTGGTTTATTACAGACCCGCATGCGTGATCGTGACTAAATGCAGTGTTTTATTTCATCCAGATTATATGCTCCTTTTTCAGGTTTTCCACTGCAGCAGCTGACAGAAAAATCAGGCTGTGGACATCTGATCTCCAAAACAGTTGTGATGTGAAGGTAGCTCTTTTTTTTGGGGTGTCCAAAATTTATATACATTATGACTTTCAAATAAATTGAAGCAACATGTGAATATTAAATGAATTTTAATATGTTTTGATTGTTCAAATATTGGTATACTTGAAAGATATATATAGTTACTCAGAATATTTTTAAATGAAAGATAGACTAAACTATCCAGTCACTCATTGTTGTTCAGGAATATTGACATAATATGATGGTGTAGCCTTCAAGTTGTAGTAACACTGCACAATTTTAGCCCTGACCATTTATTTGAATTAATGATTATAAGCTTCTTGATGGCTTCTTGAGAGTAGTTGTCCTGGGGATTTCTGTCTTTTGTATCAATGTGTGTGTTTTACGGCTGTGCAATATGGGCAAAAGAAACCTATCACGATTTTATTTAACAGTATTGCGATTTCGATTTTAATCACGATTTTGACACACACAGACATTTTACAGAGTGAATCTGAAACATATTTTAAAAGGAAAATAATTAGATCTTTATCAAACATCTGTTACACGTCTCTAAAACAGACATAAGGCAAAAAAATATCACCTGGTAAAGGGGTAACAAATTGTCTTTAGAACAGACCTATGGCAAAACAAATAAATAGGCTATTATTACTGTGTGTGTGTGTGCGTGCATCATCTAACTCAAGTAATGTTATGCTTGACCACATATTTGACAGATTTTTTTGCCATGCATAGATCATAGACCTCTTCGTGATGCTGCAGTGAAATAGGCCGTTCACATATCGTGTCTTTTGCACGCACAAGTTCATTATTTACAATGAAGGTGCACAGATATATTCATGTTTCATATATTCATATTTATAATGAGAAGCAAAAGCAGAAAGAGACCGAGTGTGTGAGTCAAACCGAGTAAAACTTGTATCAGAGCTGCAGCAGTGTTTTGTTAGTTTGTTATTCAAAAAACTGGATGAGAAAATCACCTAGCAATGACAAATCACAAAAGAGTGCGAAATCAAAGCGTGTTGAAAAAGCTGAAGGAACCGGTACGCCTCACGCTTTCCACTCACTTTTAGGCGTGATATGTGACTGACAGGTCAATTACCTACAAATTACCTGGTTCTGTGATACATCAGCATTCCTGTATCCAAAGTAATCCCTCACCACAGATGTTTACTTTTTTTGGCCACAAAGTCCTCCTGTGCTGAACTTCTCATCCCTGTTTATGCAGGCTGTTTGTCATTAGGGATGTCCTAATCAGGTTTTTTTGCCCTCGAGTCTGAGTCATTTGATTTTGAGTATCTACCGATACCGAAACCCGATCTGATACTTCTATAAATCATAATGGCTTAATGGGAGCTACGGATAAAACTTCATGTCTGTGGTGAACGAAACATTGGGTACATCTTATAACAGGATAAGTAGTATGTCAGAAATCTTATAAAGGGCTGGTAGAGGTTTCTCTGTGAAATAGTGGCGAGATGGCATTTCAAATCGAGGTTATACATTTGTTTTTGAGGTGTCATATCAGGTTTGCTGTGTTAAATGTAGCCTTTTTCTTTCCACCTTTTGCAATGCCAAGTTTACATATCTCACAATGTTTTGTCGACAACAACTTTATAATACCTCCAGATCGCAGACATACTCGCGCTTTCCGCTTTGAGCTGCTTCCGAGTTCTACTTTGGTGGGATTTAACTAATTGCCTCTCTGCAACAAAGAGATGTCATGCTGCACACGTTGCTGTTTCTGTGTGGTCAAGAAAGAGGTCTTACTGTGTGTTCACACTAGGGGTGTAACGATACTTCGAACCGAACCGAAATATCGCGATACACCAACCACGATACGTATCGCGAAACTCTCGTGGCGTACTGCGATACTCTCACGCCCCCTGCTGCCCATTGTCGAGGTTGACGTCACTTGTCTCTAACTAATTAAACCAAATTTAAGCACATATTTATTTGATCACATTTGATTAAATTGTATTAGTAATGAGGTTTTGTTCTAAATATTATATTCTAAAGTTAGTATTTTCCAAGTGCATGTCATGTCATGTGAGTGCCCGATCACTCGATTACTGCATGGTTTCCGCTACATTCATTCTTCCATGGCAGTGCGCCACACCAAAATTCACACCGCCACTGACTGATGCTTGCGTGCCGATTTTCTCTGTTGGTGCACGGGATTCTTGCGTGCCCTCGTGTATACTCTGCTCAAGTGCGCTTTCAAAAACACGCAGCTGAATTGCGATTTAGTGTGTTTACGCATCACGCATCAGTAACTGACTGACAGGTGCATGCAGCGTGTGAGGCTGGCAAATACGACCGCTTTCAGTTAAGATGAACACAGTTTCCATAATTATACTTTATAGATAATAGATAATGCTTTATAATACTTTAAAATGTATAGATGAGGTTATCTTGATGGAGTTTATAGCCGTTTCACTTCAGGGAGCATTTATGCCGCTCGGGTCTATTGGAGACATTCATAAATATTTCTAGCAAATCTAATGAAGGTTGGAGACATACATGTTACATAAACACACTAAGGAGCACTTGAGCGAGGTATAGCTCAATATGACGGGAAAGAGATGAGCCAAAAAGTAACAAACAAATCAATCAAAATAAAAATGTACAAAAATATCTCAGAGTGGGCAAAAGTAATGCTAAATAATTTTGCCCAAACGAAAGTTAAGCAAAAACAACGAAAATCATAATCATGTTGACAAAATACACGAAAAACGAGATCAAAGGAAGATGCGCTCTCCTCCGCTTTTCCTGACGGGCTTTTTTCCCCGCGCCACGACGCCCAGTGATGATAGATCGGTCTCCTGACCAATCAGCTGTCGTGAAGGTGGACATACAGAAATGACAGGCACGGAGAGAGAGAGAGTGAGAGATAGAGAGAGAGAGAGAGCGAGAGCGAGAGCGAACGGGAGGCTAAAATACAACCAGCTAGAACCGTAACATTAGTTTCAGACAAAACTGCAGTGTATTCTCTTTGCTTGCGCGCCGATTTCCTCTGTTCGTGCGCAAAACTTCTTGCACGCCCTCAAATATACACGCTCAAGTGCAGATCTTTATGTGGGCTTTCAAATAACCGCTGCTGAAGTGCGATTTAGTGTGTTTTTGTGCGTTTTGAGACGTTTTTTCTGACTACTCTATATTGGAGGTATTTATTTCATTTTTGTTGTTTACTCCGGTATCCTGACTGTACTAAAATGTGATGGCAAAGTTAATAAAGAAAATGTTTAGTTGTTCTTGTTATTAAGTGAATCTATTGTTCCTTAGCATTGCTGTTAAGATGACATCAACCCTAACCCCACAGCAAACAGAAACCGAACCGAACCGAACCGAACCGTGGCTCCAAAACCGTAAACCGAACCGAATCGTGCCTTTGGTGTATCGTTACACCCCTAGTTCACACTGAAGGCTGTGAGAGCGTCAAAGGTCAATCTGGCCGCCCTGGCGACAACGCTGTCTGCCTTCAGCTCCGACAGCGAGAGCGTCAAAATTCGCTATATTGATCTCATATTTAAAGGGGCCGTTGCAGCATATTATATCAGTTATATTCCTGCATAAAACATTCTCTAGCGTGTAAATGTTGCACACTTTTTATCAAATTCATTTAACATAGGAAGTTGCATGTGGTGTGGCTTTGCTCCACTTAATTATCCAATGTGTTCATATGTCTGAAATATTCTGAAGCAGCAATAACGTACTGTTTTGTATTGTCACATGAGATTCCCGCTTTTTAAAGAAAATAAATAATATATAACATTAATGCACATCAGTAACTCGCCAGTAACTTTTTTAATATATGTTCCTGTAAGAAAACATTGCAAATAATTGGAAATCCGGCGACTACATAATCAATCCCTTGGGAACAACTGTGGTCGGAACGAAAGTTCACAGGACTGTGTTCCCTGGACTCCTCTCAAGCGGTGGACTTCTACATTCTGATTGCTTGCCGCCGAACCGCGTCATAGCTCATTACCATAAAGTTGACTTGATTTCAACTCTCCTCGACGCCCACACCGGCCAAGATGCGCCGTGCTGCTCCTCGCCACTTATTGCCGCCGGCTCCCATTGAAAATGAATGACTTCCTGCTACTTTGACGCTCTCGCCGCTTTCGGTGTGAACGTACAGTAACTGTGCCACCGCATAACTATAGATGTGTTATAAAATAATGAGTATATATATATATCACGTGATCGGATCTGGACATCCCTATTTGTCATTAAGCTCAGTCTCCTGATTTTGTGCTCTGTTTAGGCGTGCTGTGTTATGATTGGTTCAAATAACATACTGCAGTAGAAGTATCAGTCGGGACTGAATCGTTCAATAAATTGTGCTGTAAGCCAATTTAGAAATCGTGCATGTTCAAATTTGGATACGATTTTAATTAATCGCACAGCCCTAGTGTGTTTGGTCATGAAACAGCTTGTTGACCAAACAATTTGAGATATTAAAATTCTTCCTATTAAAATGTTGCTCAATTACATGACCCCCTGTCACTCTAAAGTGTAGTGTTAACACACTAGCATGTAAATGATACAGTTTTGTACTGTGGAAAAACATTATTTGTAATCAGAATGTTTGTGGCCTTATTATACCATCCATGCAGAAATGTTTCTCTCTTTCCTCAGCAGAGTTTTTTACTGTTTGAACATTGCATTTGAATTTTCTATAATTTCTTGTGCTGCCTAGGTGATGGAAGGCCACACCAGCTACATCAATCATTTAGTGTTTGAACCTGCAGAAGGAAAGCAAATAGCCTCTGTCAGCGATGACCACACTTGCAGGTTAGTCCGATTGAATGAGTGTGAGAAAGCAAAAATATATCTAAATATATATGTGTGTGTGTGAGTGTGTTCTGTTCTATGTTAATGATGCAGAAAGTCTTGACCAAATTTCCACTCTGAAACCTGACACTAAACACAACATGGTTCGCCATTGCTCTGCGTAAGCATCAACCACCACTTGCATGCAGAGTTTTTCTAAGTAATTGGTTAAACGTGGAAATCCAATCAGCAGCCCTGGCTTTTCCTCTCCACTGCCACAGTTAACGAGCTCCTCAAATGTGGCCCCACCAATCAGCCGCTGAGGTAAGTGCGGTTTCCTGCTATTCAGAGGTAATGTAAGAAAGCACTTCTGGAGTCCCGGGTCTTCCCTTTTGCGTCGGAACCATGTAACTTACACACCTGGATGTTGAAGCACTGTGGCCTGCCACAACTCAATGGCCCAGTCTTAGTCTTCCCAGCTTTCAAACCTTAATGGCTTCAAGGTGGATAAGGACCAAGACGGTAGTTTTCCTTACAGACATCCAAAACTCAGCAACTGGATCCTTTATGCAGAACTTGCCATGACAGTTTTATGGTATATGTCTTAAAGTTGGAAGGTGTAACCATGTTTTCTCAACATGATCAGGTGATTTGCCATTTATGCGCTATTGCTTTGCTTGATATTAACCATCGTATTCCAAGTGCACTGAAATCTTCATGTTCAAGTCCATTTCTTTTTGCACGCAGTGTCAGCAATTGACCCATGGTCAACACTGAACCACTGTGCTGTGATAATGTTTGCATATGCTCACCATCTCTGAGGTGTCCCATTGAGAAGTGTGCCCATCTCTTTTCTTGGAGCTGTTTATTGATGTTGGTGGATTTTCAGGCTTTGATGAAAGGAGAAATTGCTGATCTTTATCAAAGTCTTGGGTTGAGACCGTTTCAGTTTGCAGCTTCTGCAATTATAGGCTTCTTATCCATTTCTCTGCTACATCCTGGATGTGCTGAAACCCCTTTTGTAATCCCTAACCCCCCTAAGACTGGCCCAGTTAGAAACAGCTTATTATTTTGATTAAATAATGACCATCTCTTATGAATAAATCATGGCCCACCCGACAGCACAGTAAGGTGCAAACCACTGCATTTACCATATATTACTAATCCTGGGCTGCCAGCTCAAATGAGAGATTTGATAGCATGATTTGAGATTTGGTGTCTCGCTGTGGTCATGCTCATAAGGAAAAGAGCCAGATTTTATTCAGAGTGCCCTCCAAAACCATACTTTACACATGCCCATCAGAATTTAGATGCAGATAGTTGATATATGGACAGTGGGTTTTGCGTCAGAGATAGTGTGTTTGGTGGGAGAAGAGAGGGGCCACTGAAGGGATCGAAGCAGGAAACATCCGCCATAAGCCTCAGTCTCCCTCTCCTGTGGAGCCAGAGAAAACAGTAGAGCGCTCCATCTGCAGAAAGATTTAAATTCTGTCACGTTGAGAAAATATGGGACGCAGGAGGAACAGCGAGGTGGAACAAGAGAAAGATCAGGTTAATGTTAGAGAAAGAGAGTAAACCTTTTCCAGTCAGGCCACACAAACTGTCTTTGATGCAAATGTGGCTCTCAGCTGGAACGTTTTTGCGCATGTGACATACCTTTTCTATATAGCAAACCAAACTTTTTATTCAGGAAAGGGACGTTGATCACTAGCATGGAATGGCTAAGATGCTTGAGGCTAAGTTAGCCTACAGTATATTAGCCAACAAGCTCATCAGAATACTTGGAAATTCATGATGTTCTTTTTAGGAGGTTGTTTTCTCCACCACAAGTAGTTTAGCTTTATCTTGCAGCCTTTTAAGATATTGCCTTTGAGGGTTTAATTAACCACCTCGTTCATAGAATCACCTCATTTTCAAACCGTTTCAGATCTCCTTTAAAGTTACGTAATTCTGTGTGTGCACTGGGTAAAGAGTTCAACCTGCTTCCTTTGAAGATCAGAGCAGGTTTTTGCTATAGTGTTGTTACAGGCCTCAGTGCCACCTACAGATTACTATTGGGAGTGCAGGTCACACAAGGAAATGCTGAGTTGACAGAGTTTACTGTAGGAGAATAAGGCATACTTGCAGTTCTAGACAAGGACAGGTAACACAAGGGAAGTTCTTTTGCGTAGAAAAAGGGTGTGATCTAAAATAGGAAATTATAATTGCTTATTTAAAATCAGTATCAACTTCACTTAGTACTCCTCATGTGATGGTTAAAGGAGATTTGACCACAAATTGATTTTTAATGTGAACTGTTTTCAAGTACTGCTCGTGAAGGGTCACCTTACAAACAGATGTTTTGGAGCAGATTGAAGACTAAAACTCTGCAAGAAGATTGTCCACCAGGAGCAGGGCCACACTTGGTTAGGTGCTATATACTGCATTGGTTCAATAAGATAAATTGTGCTGATGTGAGTTTGGACCGGTCTCGTGCAGTCGTTGCTCAGGAACGCATAGTAAATCTGCATCTGCCGTTTTTTTTCAAAGAGTCTGACATACATAGTTAAATATAGACCTAAATATAGCTAAGAGAGGAAAATGATCGTTGTTGTCTCACTAGGAAATGTTGTGGCTTATCAAACTAAGACTGAGGCCTTCATATTAATAATTCCAGAGCAACAGTTCAGTCTGTCAGTGATCTCCTGACGATGCGGCTGGTTGTCAGGTTGGATGAAGTAAAACCTGACCTAAAGTACATGCAAATGCTAAAGCTTTGCCCCATGAGCCAAGCAACAGTATGGTCCGTTTTGTGTTCTGATTTGCCTTTTGTCTCCATTTGTGGAGCATGAGAACAGGGAAACAATGGTGTCTGAGGCTCACGGTATGCCCATTTTTTCTGTATACTGATCTCTTATTATTCAACTATGCCCAGGTATACCCAGCTTTTCTTTTTAGGGCACCTTTAAAGGTGCAGTATGTTAGATTGACACCCAGTTCTTGAATTATGTATTGCACCCCTAATTCAAAACAATATATCACATGGCTCCTCCTCTGAAGACTCAAATGCAGGTTGACACCCAAATGCAGGTTGCCAGATTGATGACACCAATGGGAGCAAGCATGCCTGACCATCGAGCCTACACCAAAACTACACGTGACAAAAGCCTGAACCATCACCTGAAATTTCTAGACACGATTTCTATTTCTTGCGGCTGAACAACAGCATGAACTTCTATGACAATGATCACATCAGGTACTGATTATGTGCTTTGTTCAGTGTTAAATGCTACCAAAAATGCTATTTATTGCTAATTAAAACCACATCATGTAGATTTTTTTAATTCTGAATCCGCATCCTCCAGAGGACGCGTTTTTGGCCACAGCCACATACATTGAGGCAGCCTTCAAGACTGAAATGAAATACTGTGTGTTTTCCACCAATGCAACCTGGAGTGCTGAAATATAATTGGGAAAACTGGCAGTGGACAGGTTCTTGAGACCAAAACAAAGACAGATATTCAGACATGGAAGAGAAGGAGAAATTACAGACTTTAGCATTGTTTTTCAGATATGTTCACTTAGAATGTTTCTTAAATATCTGCAAACATACAGTATTATGGTATTTCAATGATTTTGAGTTGCCAAAAACTTACATAAAGTATATAACGTTGGATGCTGCCTTATATTTTTATAAAATTTTAGAGGCAAACTAGTATACTACTTTATCAAAAAGCGAGGGAAAAGAGTAATGTTAAGGGTGTGGATCTTGTATTTTTATGTTTTTCAGGTTATTTCTTGTTTTGAGTAATCTTGAATCTCCTTTGGAAGTTTGCTGAGGATCCTGAATGAAAACAACTGCTTTAGAGATTGTCACTGAGCAGTGCTCTCATTGGGGCACATTTGTATCTTCTTTATTCTTAAATTGTGCAAACTAGTACCTTAGGTTAAGTATTGTAGTAACATGCACTCATATTGGGCTGCTGTGAATAAGCTTGCTAGGTTTTGGAACTGAACAATTACGTCCAATAAATTGAGTCTGGTGACGATGACGGTTTTTGGGTTAGTTTCACCAGCCTCACATCTGTTTCTGTGTGAAGTTTAAATCTTTTCATTCTCTTCGTGATTGATAAATTATACTAGACCACATAAAAAGCCTTATTTTGGCTGCTGAAAGCACTTGAATGTAAATAAAACTTCTGACACTGTTGTTTCAAACAGGTCAGGTCAAAACTATTATTCACACCATCTCTGACAAGAAATTAGCCCTTGACCTGGTTGCCACCATAAATGTTTTTTTCAACAGTTCTACTCAATTTCAGCATTTCTCACCCCTGGCCATCTGAAAATCACATTGAATGCTCTGCTCAGATTCCCGTTTTTGCAGTGTGGGAAAACACAGACAGTCCAGACAGACCCTCCCCTTGTTTTCTCTCTTAGATCTTATGTGACTTCAAACACTTCCCTCTCTTTCAACTTGTATTGTACATGGCTGCTACGTGTTATCCCGCGTTGCTGTGTCAGTCATTGAAGAGTCTTATGCAATAGCTTTAGCACATTGTCTGCGATGATTCACACTGTTTTTGTGCCTAGTGTCTTAATCCTCATTTGGCTTTGTAAGGGTTGTAGAGAGCTGACTTTTCGCCCTCTTGAATTCCCTGGTGGTTGTCAGGGCTGGCGGTTTTGGTTTTGCGTGCAATTGAACTCTTGCTTGGCGAGGGGTTCTGAGTAAAGGGGTTTTAACCATGTTTGTGTGGTGTGGTCTGAAACCTCACTCATGCTCAGCAAAGGAGCTTGATCAGAGCAGAGATGCCCCAGATGAGGGGAGACAGTTCAGGAGTTCCTGGCAAATGTGTTGGACAGAGCTTAGGTGCTCACAAAGACTCTTGTCTAGGAATTTTTGAGTATAGGGCATGTCCTCCAAGTACCACCCATCTGCGAATATTAATCTACCCAACTGCACGGTTGACATTCAGAGAGTCTTTGGAGTACTTCTGGCCTTCATTTGATGAAGACTTTTCAATGACCTCATCAACTAAGCGGTTGTGCGTCTTTCCTATTAATGAAGGGCTTCTTTTTTTTCCCCTTCTCCTTCTCTTTCCCCACGCTTTCCCAGAAAACCTTGATGGTTTCAACTCATTCGGGAGAACTTGTGGTTCTCTTCATTCGGGCCTCTGTGATGTGGTAAACCCAAGATCTGATCTCCAGTGTAACCATCCAGAATCTGATCTCCAATCTTCTACATCCAAATGATTTATTGCATCTGCTTGCAGGCCTCTTGCTGTATCTGTACTTGCCCTCGCGTGCCTTCACAAACTTCCTAAAAGCCAGATTTGGAGTGAAAGTCTTTTGCTCCCGGGAAGAAAAGGCTGGGAGGTATTGGCAGCCATACTTCTTTGTAGAACTCCAGGTCAGCTAAAGGCAAGGGGTCCTTTAGTTCAACTGGTAGAGCATAATGCTAGCAATATCCCGATCCATTCCCAGAGAACACACACATATTAATGAATTTTATGCCTTTAATGCAAATCATTCTGAATGATGGTCCATCGCCACTGTTCATCTATGAGGTTGCATTTTTAAGTCTTGAGTCTACCTGGTGTTTTTAAGTTAGTGGTATTTGGGGTTTCATTTGGCAGGAAACTATTTTCAGCATTTGGTTTCCTTCTTCAATGTGACTAATTGAGCTCTTATTAGGATTATGCTGCATTTGATTAGTGTCCTATTTTTGACAGTTCTTTTTAGTTGGTGTGTTTTAAAGGGTGAGCACACATGGGGACAAGGGTGATGTAATATCCCATTCATAGTCTTTTTTTGTCCTGTTGCTGGCCCATTTCCTTTCACCGCAACCTTCAACTTTGTGCATTTATAACTTGAATTAAATTGATAATTACTTAACACTAGACAACACAACACTAACAACATCCTCCGTTAAATGTGTGGTGTTATGTTAATGTGTTAGCATGTATTACAGCTTGCATCCTTACATACCCAAGGATTACTTGGTAGTTTGTATTTATTTAAGATTATATTTGTTGGTTTCCTTTCTATAGAGTTTGGGACCTTGATGGTAATGAAACCACCTCATTCAGACTCCGTTCCCCTGGTGTAAGTGTCTGTTGGCACCCTGAAGACAACTGTAAGGTCAGTAACAAAAGTCTTAAAGAACTAAAGTGCTGCATGTAGATTTGCTTTTCATACAGGAACATTTACTGCACATAAGGGTTCATATGATCAGTCAAAAAAGGCATTGCATTGGTAACCTGGAAATTTGGTTTGAGTCCCAGATTTTCAATGTGGTTTCATATGTAAGCACCACGTTGTAAATCTAATATTTGGCTTTGTTTAATACAGTTGATGGTGGCAGAGAAGAAGGGCACAATACGGTTCTATGACCTTGTCACACAACACGCCATTCTGTCACTGGACAGCGGGCAGGTGCCACTCATGTCAGCTGACTGGTGTCTCACAAACACTATAAAGGTTGGAGCTGTGGTGGCCAATGATTGGGTTATCTGGGACATTACACGGTCCAGGTAAACACAACTTTCTCTTTGTGGTTAGTGTTGCTGTTGGTGGCACGTGTTTCTGCAGTGAGTTAGAACTGTTTGTGCAGTCAACATGACCCAGGCACATTGTACCATATCCCCCATTCCAGTTAATTTATATTATCTTTCTAAGAATCAAGAATTTGTCCATAATATTCAAAGAACATAAGCTTGGTTAGAGATTGTATAAAGACTTAAACCTTTTAAAGTCTTACTTGAACTCCTCCGCAATAAATCACCATTACGACATTAACATGAGCAGTTTTGCTAGCTAAATCCATGACATAATAGAGGAGTGAATTAAACTGTCTGTAAATGATGTGTTTTGCCTGTAGTTATCCACTCGAGAAAAGACCCGCACATGTTGACAAGGCGAGACATTTTAGGTAATTTTTCTGAAGATCAGTTTGTTTATGATATTGTTGAAATGTGACTAATGACAGTGGTCTTTCCTTCAGATGGTCAAGGGCAAATGAGAATCTTTTTGCTACCACAGGCTACCCAGGAAAAATCAACAGTCAGTTACTGGTGCATCATCTTGGCCATCCACAGGTTTATTTATTTATATATACGGAACATGCTTGACGGTTTTAAATAGTAAGTTTGCATCTGCCTCAGTTCTCAAGGTATGTAATTGTCATTGCAGCCTGTCATGGTTGGTTCGGCATCTGTGGGGGCTGGACTGAGCTGGCACAGGACCCTGCCTCTATGTGTTATTGGTGGGGACCGAAAGTTGTTCTTCTGGATGACGGAGATGTAAATTGGTTCGAAGTCAACTGGAGAGTCTTTCTGTTTTCCTTTTTCAATAAATAAAGTCATATTTTTCATGCGCTGTCACTGTACTTACTCCACTCTGTCTTATTTTTATAGGTCACTTGGGTTAGAACTCAGACTAACAATTGTGGGAAACGAGACTCTCTTTCTTTCTCCTCAGCTTTTTCCCTTTTTCTGCGAAGCATTGTATCAGTGTGTTTTGGTGTGGTGTTCTGCCAAGCTGGCTTAAAGTTGAGCCAAAGGTCGCCAAACGGCAGGAGCTTTCGAGTATAAGGGGAAAAAAGTCTTTACAGGTGCTTATATAGACGGTCTCATTGACTCCATCAGGATAATAATCTGCGGTCCCATTCCTAACCCTACAGGGTAGCTTCCTCCACTCGACCATGACGCATGTGTGGTGGGGGAGACAGACACAGTGCTATTTGTGCTTCAACAGTTGATCCCTGAAGATGAAGACAAGTATGGGAAACTAAAGTGCAAAGAGAACACAAAACGATATGAGCTGTGTTAAAAAAAAAGCACAGTAGACTCTCTAAGGGGGACACAAGGTTCCTCTCAGGTTCAGTTCTCAGGTCTATGTTTGAGCATGAAGGTGTGAGCCCAAAAGGTAAAATACTTGGGTCAACAATGTTCACACTCTTAAAAGTCTATTTAAATAATTGTTTAAAATTCATGCATGAATGTTTACATACTGTATACTCTCTGCATACATGTCCGTTCAATTCTTGAACCTTCAGTAGATAGAAGGGTCAAGGTTTGGATGAGGGAAGGAGCGAGGTCTCAAATGCAGGAACAAAGATGGGTTTATTAATAATAAAAATAAAACAAAAAGTCAACTAAAACTACCCAGAGGGGGAAAACATCTTCAAATATAAACTTAGCTAGACTGGCAAGAGAAGGCAGGATCAAACACAGGGAAATGATGATGAAGTAGAACAGGACAGAAAACTAGCTATGAGCCAGCAAAAATCCATAAACAACTGCTTTAGTTTATAAATAAATTAGTATATGAATTCACAAGCATTGCATCAGTCTCCCACCACACGTGTGTCACAGTCCAGTGGAGGAAGTTCTCCTGTAGTGTCAGGGATGGGACTGCAGATTATTATGCAGGTGGAGTCAATGAGAAGGTATTAATGAGCAAGTTGATACTAAAGCCGCAGTCACACAGCACTTTTCGCCCCATAGGCTTCTATTCATATGCATGTGAATGTGGCAGACTGGAAACGCAAGATCATGCGACAAGTTTCTCTGAACTGCGAAATCGCATCACGTAATTGCGTCAGACCAATAAAAGATCAAAACATGACCACTTTATACAGGAATTTACACAATCACTCGTTTTTTCAAATGTCGAATCATCTTGTTTAATCCCACCCTCAAAAGAATTTTGCATGCTCAAGTTTAAAATTGTGCAACGAGGTGGTAAATATGACTATAGTCAAGCCTATTCAGCCCAATCCCAAATGGCACACTACATGTTCATATAGTGGTATTGCAGACTTGCAGTATAGTGGTCACAATTTACACATTTGTTAAGTTCACAAGACTGTAGAGCATGGGTGTCAAACTCAATTCTTGGAGGGCCACAGCTCTGCACAGTTTTGCTCCAATTTTAATGAAACAAAGCTGATCCAAATAATCAAGTAGTCCAAAAGAGTTTCGAACACCTTGATAAGTTGCATCAGCTGTGTTTGATTAGGGTTGGAGCAAAACTGGGCAGAGCTGCGGCCCTCCAGGAATTGAGTTTAAGACCCATGCTGTAGAGTGTCCTGGACGCTATTCGTACGAATGAGGCAGCATGAATGATTTGAATCGAGCGAATGACAGCGCAAATGGTTTTGGACATTTAGCATGTCTAATGCATGATTCACGTGAAAAGCTCGGGTTAAAAAATCTGAACTTTGGCAGTCATTTGCACTCGATTAACCAATCAGGAGCTTGTTCTAGTAGCGCTGTGATTATGATGTAATGTCTGCAATTGGTGTTTTGCATGAGAGGACAAATAGTTTGATTTATTCGCACAAGCCATTTCTGGTGTGAACGCCCCATGAAAGTGGCCTAGATGACAGTGGGCCCTATCTTTTACCTGGCGCAATGCGGTGCTAGATGCAATGCAAATGATTTTTGCTAGTTCAAGCCTGGCGCAGGTATCATTTTCATATCCTGCGTCAAGTTGTTTAAATAGCAAATGCATTTGTGGAACCATGGGTGTGCTAGTGTGAGTTAAGGCACATTGTTAACACATTGCTCATTTGTTGCAACTGAAATAGACTGTGCCATTGACAAAATAAAAACTTGTCAAGTCAACGGCACAGTTTTTTTGTTGTTATTTAAATAGGATCTAAAATGCCTAAAAAAATGTAAGGATTGAAACGTAAAAGATTATTATTGTCTGCATAAATATAAAAACCACTAGTCCTTCCCACGACGTCACCTCAGGGGGCATGACCATAACATGCTCTTAAAGGCAATGGGAGATAAGATTCTGATTTAAAACATTTTATGCCCGAAACACACCCATCTCATTAAAAGAACAGCAACAACCCTTTTATATAATTTTTCCCATATTTAAAATAGCTTTAGAGCATGCACTTATATCGTTAAAATATCGAGTCCAATGTGCATACTGCCTAAGGGGGGTTGAGGTTTTCATACCTGTATTGTGGTAGGGAAAACAACAGCCCTAATCATTTTATCCCTAGTCAGGTAGCACATATTCATATCTCCTTATTTATTATAATTTTGAGGGTGGAGGTAACACTGACAAACATAAGGGGCTGTAAATGTCCTCTTTTTGACTATGTTATTTTTTGTGTTCGCCGCAAATGGCAAATTGCTGGATCTTTTTTTTTTTTTCAAGTTATGGAAATTAAGTTGTCAAAAAGGGTAGCAAACCAGAAGGTTTCCAGAAGTTCCAGAGACTTTTGCATTTGTTCCATGTTTAACAGTAGGGCATATTGTGCCTGGGTGTTAAGGTGAGATTGAAATGGGTGCACTGAGAAGGCAGTGGAGAAATGAACCTACACTCTTTCAAGACCGAAAGACAAGCCTGTATGATTCTTGGAGCCCTGAAGCACACCACCATCCACAATCATAACATGCTACTGCTCTCCTGGTCTGCTGGCTTTGTTTGAATAAGTTCAGTGTGGTCTGGAATGAGGTTTTGATAGCGCTGAACGTGGCTGGTGCTGAACCAACCTCATATAGCTTGGAGAAATCAATGTCAGCCTCATCCACATACTCTCACACAAGGGACACTATTCCAAAGGATACAGTAACATTCTGTGAGAATTGGGAAATTACTGAAAAAACTAAAAGGATTTTTAGAGAATACGATACGGTAAATGACTGCCTTCCCAAAATGTACTTCAGTGATCAATATTTGTTTGGACACGATTTTGACCCAAGGATGCCATCTGGTGGTTGGATCATTGAAATTAGGCTGTGCCAGAGTTCCGTGAATATTTGTTTTAAGTCAGTGCATGGTTGGAGTATGCTTCATATAGCAAAGGATCTGGTTTTTATTTGGAATATTTCAGTCATGCATTGTCAGGAAAGACGACACAACAGAGGCAGTGTTGTGATGGAGAATGCTTATGTATTGCTTCCAGCATATGTTCCCTGTGATGATGAAGAAAGCCTACGCAAGCCTCCCTTCGAAGGCTTAATGCCTTAAGCCTTCAAAGTTGGCAAGTAGTTTTAATGACTAAAAAAATCACCATGATCAAAGCAGCTCCAACCAGGACGAGAGCTTCTGCACAGAGGCCTAATCCTATTCACTACTTAAGACAAAGTAAAAAGAACAAAAGAAAGGAGTGCTCTTTTGATTCTAGGAGATAATGTAGATAGGTAGGAATGTTTTGAGAATCCATACTTGGTTGCACTTTCTTTCACCATATGGACTGGCTGAAATGTACTTGAGCAATGAGGTAGACCTATGGTGGAAATTGTTCTGGTTCCACATAACAAACTACCCTGTATTTTCAGACTTGTTAGAAACCTCTAGGCAAGTGTGTTTGAGCTGAATGGAGGTCAAATCTAAAGAAATTGGACAGTCCAAGTACAGGATTGGATCCCCAGTTCCCATTTTTGTTCCCTTATAAAGAAAATGAATGTGATTTTTACTTCCGGAACCCTGTGTTTGTAATTTATAATACTCCTAATTCTACCAAAAATGAATGCCTTTGTTCTGATGTGACGTGATAAGCATTTGGGATTTGTAGGTCCAATTTCACTGCAACCGTCAGTGGTTATCATATTGCTAGGGTAACGCACATTTGTTTTGAACATGAAGGATTTAGATCCAAGCTATGGTTTTCAGAGGGATTTGTGGGTTGGGTTGAACGTTGTGTAAAGTGAGATATGAGAGATGATTAAGTGTTTGAATCTGGTTTGTGAAAGCAGATGTCTGCTGCACTCCTCTCTCCCACATTTATTACAGTACATTATTTGCTTTACTCTCTCTTTTGCTCTGATTCGTTTTTTCTTTTTTTTTTCTTTCAGCATGTTCAAGGCAGACAAAGGCCAGCCAACTGATAGAACCTCATTTACCCTGAACTCAGTGAATTCCAGCACAGAGTGACCTGGTTGCTCGCTTTGTGGTTTCGCCTAGAGGACGATTTGGCATGTGCTGGGTCTGATGTGGAGGAATATGTTGTAACCTGGTAGCCTAATCTTTTAGCATGAATGGAACAGTTGCGTAGTTGTTCCTACACCATCTGTAGAGCAACCACAGCCTGTCAATCTGTTAAAGGTTGTGCTAATCCATTAAACGCTCTCTTTTCCTGTTGGAGCCAAAGTAGGAAAGATGACTCATTTATGATACATGTTTTGAATATCAGCATGGTTGTGATTAGTCTGTAGCCACAGGCTGACAGGTAGTCAGAGCAACTGAGTTTTTTATTTATTTAATTTCAATGTTCAGCAAAAAATTAAATCTAAAATGGTATTTTTAAAAAGTTGTTAAATTGTCTGAAAGACATTACGCTAAGATGGCAACACTTGCACATGCAGTGGTGTGGAAAAGTTTTAGCACCCTTACAGATTTTCATGTTTGTCACACTTTAATGTTTCAGATCATCATTCATTCATTTTCTTTTCGGCTTAGTCCCTTTATTAATCTGGGTTCACCACAGCGGAATGAACCGCCAACTTATCCAGCATATGTTTTACGCAGCGGATGCCCTTCAAGCTGCAACCCATCACTGGGAAACACCTATACATTCTCATTCACACACATACACTACGGACAATTCAGTTCACCTAAACCACATGTTTTTTGGACTTGTAGGGGAAACTGGAGCACCCGGAGGAAACACGCGAACACGGGGAGATCATAGAAATGCCAACTGAGCCAGCCGGGGCTCGAACCAGCCACCTTCTTGCTGTGAGGCGATTGTGCTACCCACTGCGCCATCGTGCTGCCACTTCAAATCATCAAGCAAATTTAAATATTAGTCAAAGAGAACAAGTAAACACACCATGCACTTTTGAAATAATGTAAACCTACAAGGCCATGTGTGATGTGAAAAAGGGTTTGTTCCTAATCCTAACGACTTACTGGGCCGCCCTTGGCAGCAACAACTACAATCAAGCACTTTCGATAAATTGCATTGAGTCTGTTACAGTGCTTTGGCCCCCTCGTCTTTGTAGAATTGTTGTAATTCAACCACATTGTAGGGATTTCGAGCACAAACTGCCTTTTTAAGGTCATACCACAGCATCTCAATTGGATTCAAGTCAGGATTTTGACTAGGCCACTCCAAAGTCTTCATTTTGTTTTTCTTTAGCCATTCAAAAACTTTTTTTTCCCACAGGGCAACATAGTTTGGGATTTTGTTTCCTCTTAATAATAAAAACCTTCATTTAAAAACTGCATGGTGTGTTTACTTGTGTTGTCTTTGACTAATATTGAAATTTGTTTGATGATCTGAAACATTAAAGTGTGACAAATATGCAAATAAAATCAGTAAGTTTTCACACTACTGTATGTTAGTAAAACATGGCGTTTTCCTTTTAAAGTGAATCATCATTGAAACAAATCCTTGATTAACATAGTCCCTTTTGATGCCACTTACTGAATTTAACCTGCAGAAAGAGTCAAAAAGAAATATTCAATGATCTTACTATAATGTATGATAATTGCATATTTAAACTTAGTTATACTGTAAAATAGATATGTACTGTATCATCTTCATCTGTAGGCCAGACATTGGGGGGGGGGGGGGGTAGTTTCAGACGACCCACCCCTCACTGACAAAGGTCCAGGATTTGTCCCATTCATGAGCTCATTTGCCCTACTTTTACTGCTATGCCATCATAAATAGTAAAATAATAACCCATCGAAAAGGCTTTAAGACCAAGCAGGATTCCTGGTGTGAGTTCAGTTCATCAGTTTTGGCCAATGCATACAATTATTTTTCAAGAGTTACTTTTCAAAATACAGCAAGAAAACATCTGACATAAAGTCATCTTTTGCTACTGTATTGTTTTTAAATAGACAAAAAACATTCGACAAGTAACTTTAATTTGAAATCTTGAACCTTATTCTTGAAAGAAAACATGACCAATGAAAAGGTATGAAGTACCCAAAACGGCCCATATTAAAAACAATTTGAATACTGTTTTGGCTAATGTTGTTATTCATGAATTTTCAAATGTACCTTTTTTTACAAGAGAGGCTGGAAAAGTTGTGAAGCTCTAAATTATTTTTATTATTATGTTTGAATTTTTTATTATTCAAATGGGCAAATTCGGACTGAGGAGTCGAATGTGCTGGCCATTTGTTATTTGCCTAATAAATAAAAAAAAATCTAATGATATACAGTATGATGTAATAAATTCGTATTTTAAAAATAAATAATTGTCATATTTCTTTATTCTAAATATTTAGGGAAATATTTGTCTATTTAGCAAAAACAGTGCTTAAAATGTCACCTAAATGCAATATTTAAATCTCACAGTTAAATAGAAAATGAGAAACTATTTTAAGAAAAAAGAACCACCCTTTTCACCATGCTGACTACAGGCTTGTGTATCAGGATGCATGAGAAATATGAATTATTAGTTATTATATAATTATTCGTTTATGTCACTAAAATGTAATGCGATGCTTTTATACAAAACTCGGCATGTGTTTAAGCTAGTTTTCTTAAATCTTTTTTCAATTTAATGTAGCAAACAAAGGACTTCTAGTCTTTTCTGTATCGTTCCACATTATATAGGGTCAGAAGCGAAACAACAGTTTGTGGCAACTATTGGACACAATTTCAAGGTAAGGGGTAAAATTCCTCTCGTACAATTAAACTAAACTATGGCGTCTGTCGTTTAGCTCCAAGCATGTTACGCATTGTGGGAGCCAGCTGGGACTAATCAATAGAAGTGTCTAATTAGCCATGCTGAAACGCCGTTTAAAGTGCGTTTTTAATTTTTTTACTTGCAAAAAAAGTGCTGAAACGATGTAAGTATGAGATTCATTTAGCAGTTTTAGTGATTATAATGAGTTTTTGCATAACTTGCGTTAGACTAACGTTATAACATTACAAAAACATATATAGACCATCAAACTAGGTAAAGCTGGTTTTAGGTTTGATATTTGCCGGACATTCGCGCACTGCAAATTACATCGACACAACCAAAACGTACAGTAACGCAAAGAATAAGAAAAAACTATTTCTAGAAGATTCCAGAAAATAATTAAAGGCCAGACTGACTACAGGTAGCAAGGCTACTATAGCTACCACTAACTATACGGTACATACAAAGCAGAAATAGCAATATCTTTTGTCATAAGCATATGTACACATGAGCTAAAGCACCTAAATGTTATTTTCTCACATTTTCCCCTTCATTTATGTATACATCACTCAAATATCTATGAAAAGATATTTACAGTATTTCACCTAGATGTAAGCTTCTCATTCTAATGTGTGCTCACATTCCTATAGGGACTAAACTGACTTACTACAGGAAAGATTTTCCCAATATTTCTATTAATATATGTACAGTACACAAAAACTTCAGAAAAATATTTACACAAATTCAACCAACTGTAATTTTCTCACTCTAAAGATTCCCAGAGGCCAGACTGTCTTACTATAGGTCAGAGTATACAGTATTTCCATATTTCCATTCATATTTGTACAGTACATAATTATTGAAGAAGCACACTTACAGTAATTCACCAAACTCTCTCTCTCTCTGTGTGTGTGTGTGCGTGCGTGCGTGCGTGTGTGTGTGTGTGTGTGTGTGTGTGTGTGTGTGTGT
The DNA here is from genome assembly GCA_903798195.1 of Danio kyathit. Lineage (NCBI taxonomy): Eukaryota > Metazoa > Chordata > Actinopteri > Cypriniformes > Danionidae > Danio > Danio kyathit. The sequence goes on from LR812522.1 coordinate 20,970,377, forward strand.
GTGTGTGTGTGTGTGTGTATACACAGGGAGTGCAGAATTATTAGGCAAGTTGTATTTTTGAGGATTAATTTTATTATTGAACAACAACCATGTTCTCAATGAACCCAAAATACTCATTAATATCAAAGCTGAATATTTTTGGAAGTAGTTTTTAGTTTGTTTTTAGTTTTAGCTATTTTAGGAGGATATCTGTGTTTGCAGGTGACTATTACTGTGCATAATTATTAGGCAACTTAACAAAAAACAAATATATACCCATTTCAATTATTTATTTTCACCAGTGAAACCAATATAACATCTCAACATTCACAAATATACATTTCTGACATTCAAAAACAAATCAGTGACCAATATAGCCACCTTTCTTTGCAAGGACACTCAAAAGCCTGCCATCCATGGATTCTGTCAGTGTTTTGATCTGTTCACCATCAACATTGCGTGCAGCAGCAACCACAGCCTCCCAGACACTGTTCAGAGAGGTGTACTGTTTTCCCTCCTTGTAAATCTCACATTTGATGATGAACCACAGGTTCTCGATGGGGTTCAGCTCAGGTGAACAAGGACGCCATGTCATTAGTTTTTCTTCTTTTAGACCCTTTCTTGCCAGCCACGCTGTGGAGTACTTGGACGCGTGTGATGGAGCATTGTCCTGCATGAAAATCATGATTTTCTTGAAGGATGCAGACTTCTTCCTGTACCACTGCTTGAAGAAGGTGTCTTCCAGAAACTGGCAGTAGGACTGGGACTTGAGTTTGACTCCATCCTCAACCCGAAAAGGCCCCAGAAGCTCATCTTTGATGATACCAGCCCAAACCAGTACTCTACCTTCACCTTGCTGGCGTCTGAGTCGGACTGGAGCTCTCTGCCCTTTACCGATCCAGCCACGGGCCCATCAAGACTCACTCTCATTTCATCAGTCCATAAAACCTTAGAAAAATCAGTCTTGAAATATTTCTTGGCCCAGTCTTGACGTTTCAGCTTGTGTGTCTTGTTCAGTGGTGGTCGTTTTTCAGCCTTTCTTACCTGGGCCATGTCTCTGAGTATTGCACACCTTGTGCTTTTGGGCACTCCAGTGATGTTGCAGCTCTGAAATATGGCAAAACTGGTGGCAAGTGGCATCTTGGCAGCTGTACGCTTGACTTTTCTCAGTTCATGGGCAGTTATTTTGCGCCTTGGTTTTTCCACACGCTTCTTGCAACCCTGTTGACTATTTTGAATGAAACGCTTGATTGTTCGATGATCACGCTTCACAAGGTTGGCAATTTTAAGAGTGCTGCATCCCTCTGCAAGATATCTCACTATTTTTGACTTTTCGGAGCCTGTCAAGGCCTTCTTTTGGCCCATTTTGCCAAATGAAAGGAAGTTGCCTAATAATTATGCACACCTGATATAGGGTCTTGATGTCATTAGACCACACCCCTTCTCATTACAGAGATGCACATCACCTAATATGCTTAATTGGTAGTAGGCTTTCGAGCCTATACAGCTTGGAGTAAGACAACATGCATAAAGAGGATGATGTGGTCAAAATACTAATTTGCCTAATAATTCTGCACTCCCTATATATATATAATACAGAAGCCAGACTGGCTTACTGCAAGTGAGAGTTAATCCTATTTTTAAAATAAATATACAGTATGCAAGCAAAATGGAAAAATATTTGCAGTAATTCACCCAACTGTAATTTTCTCATCTTAAAGGGTGAAGCACATTCCTAAAGGCCAGACAGACTTACTACAATTGAGATTTTTTCATATTTCTATTCATATAAATAAACAGTGCACAAATATTTTAGAAAAAAATGTACAACAAATCACCCTACTGTAATTTAATATGTTTAAAGGGTGTAGTACATTGACAGAGGCCTCGCTGACTTACTACAGGTGAGATTTTACCCATATTTTAATTCATACTTGTACAATACACAAATATTTTTTTACAAATATTTACAGTAAACCACCCTACTGTAATTTTATGACTTTAAAAGGTGTAGTACATTCGCAGAGGCCTTACAGACTTACTACAGGTGAGATTTCACAATATTTTCATTCATATTTGTACAGTACACAAATATTTTCAAAATGTGTTTACAGTAAATCACCATACTGTAATTTTATGATTTTAAATGGTGTAGTACATTCACAGAGGCCTCACTGACTTACTACAGGTGAGTTTTTACTACACCGTTTAAAGTCATAAAATTACAGTGTGGTGATTTACTGTAAATATATTTCTTTAATATTTCTGTACTGTACAAGTATGAATAAAAATATGGGTTAAATCTCACCTGTAGTAAGACAGTCTGACCTCTGTAAATGTACTGCACCCTTTAAAATCCTAAAATTACAGTATGGTGATTTACTGTAAATATGTTTTAAAAATATTTGTGTACTAGTTTAATATTAATGAAAATATCGGTAAAATGTCACCTGTAGTAAGTCAGTCTGGCCTCTGTGAATGTACTACACCCTTTAAAATAATAAATATTTGTAAAAAACATTTGTGTACTGAATAGTTATAAATGAAAATATGGGTAAAATCTCATCTGTAGTAAATTAGTCTGGCCTCTGTGAATGTACTACACCCTTTAAAATCATAAAATTACAGTAGGGTGATTTACTGTAAACATTTTTCTTCAATATTTGTGTACTGAAAAAATATAAATGAAAATATGGTTAAATCTCATCTGTAGTAAATTAGTCTGGCCTCTGTGAATGTACTACACCCTTTAAAATCATAAAATTACAGTAGGGTGATTTACTTTAAACATTTTTCTTCAATATTTGTGTACTGAAAAAATATAAATGAAAATATGGTTAATTCTCATCTGTAGTGAATTAGTCTGGCCACTGTGAATGTACTACACCCTTTAAAATCATAAAATTACAGTATGGTGATTTACTGTAAATATTTTTTTTTTATATTTGTGTACTGTACAAATATGAATGAAAATATAGGTAAAATCCCACCTGTAATAAGTCAGTCTGCCCTCTGTGAATGTACTAATTTCTTTAAAATCATAAAATTACAGTAGGGTGATTTACTGTAAATATTTGTAAAAAAAAACATTTGTGTACTGAATAAATATGAAAATATGGGTAAAATCTCATCTGTAGTAAGCCTGTCTGCCCTCTGTGAATGTACTACACCCTTTAAAGTCATAAAATTACAGTAGGGTGATTTACTGTAAATATTTTTCTTCAATATTTGTGTACTGTTCAAATATGAAATAAAATATGTGTAAAATCTCAACTGTAGTAAGCCAGTCTGCCCTCTGAGAATGTACTACACCCTTTAAAATAATACAATTACAGTTGGGTGATTTACCATAAATTTTTTTCTTCAATATTTGTGTACTGTACAATTATGAATGTAAATTTAGGTAAAATCTCACCTGTAGTAAGCCAGTCTGCCCTCAATGAATGTACTACACCCTTTAAAATCATAAAATTACAGTAGGGTGATTTACTGTAAATATTTTTTAAAAATAATTGTGTGCTGAAAAAATATGAATGAAAATAGGGGTAAAATCTCATCTGTAGTAAATTAGTCTGGCCTCTGTGAATGTACTACATCCTTTAAAATCATAAAATTACAGTTTGGTGATTTACTGTAAATATTTGTAAAAAAACATTTGTGTACTGAATAATTATAGATGAAAATATGGGTAAAATCTCAACTGTAGTAAATTAGTCTGACCTCTGTGAATGTACTACACTCTTTAAAGTCATAAATATACAGTAGGGTGATTTACTGTAAATATTTGCAAAAAATATTTGTGTACTGAAAATATATGAAATAAAATATGGGTAAAATTTCATATGTAGTAAATAAGTCTGGCCTCTGTGAATGTACTACACCATTTAAAATCATAAATTTACAGTAGGGTGATTTACTGTAAATATTTGTAAAAAACATTTGTGTACTGAATAATTATAGATGAAAATATGGGTAAAATTTCATCTGTAGTAAATTAGTCTGCCCTCTGTGAATGCACTACACCCTTTAAAATCATAAAATTACAGTTGGGTGATTTACTGTAAATATTTTTCTTCAATATTTGTGTACTGTACAAATATGAATGAAAATATGTGTAAAATCTCACCTGTAGTAAGCCAGTTTGCCCTCTGTGAATGTACTACACCCTTTAAAATAAAATTACAGTAGGGTGATTTACTGTAAATATTTTTCTTCAATATTTGTGTACTGTACAAATATGAATGAAAATATAGGTAAAATCTCACCTGTAGTAAGTCAGTCTGACCTCTGTGAATGTACTACATCCTTTAAAGTCATAAAATTACAGTAGGGTGATTTACTGTAAATGTTTTTCTTCATTATTTGTGTACTGAAAAAATATGAATGAAAATATGGGCAAAATCCCACCTGTAGTAATTCAGTCTGCCCTCTGTGAATGTACTACACCCTTTAAAATCGTAAAATTACAGTAGGGTGATTTACTGTAAATGTTTTTCTTCATTATTTGTGTACTGTTCAAATATGAAATAAAATATGGTTAAATTTCTTCTGTAGTAAATTAGTCTGGCCTCTGTGAATGAACTACATCCTTTAAAATCATAAAAATTACAGTATGGTGATTTACTGTAAATATTTGTAAAAAACATTTGTGTACTGAATAATTATAGATGAAAATATGGGTAAAATTTCATCTGTAGTAAATTAGTCTGGCCTCTGTGAATGTACTACACCCTTTAAAGTCATAAAATTACAGTAGGATGATTTACTGTAAATATTTGAAAAAAAACATTTGTGTACTGAATAATTATAGATGAAAATATGGGTAAAATTTCATCTGTAGTAAATTAGTCTGCCCTCAATGAATGTACTACATCCTTTAAAATCATAAAATTACAGTAGGGTGATTTACTGTAAATATTTTTTAAAAATAATTGTGTGCTGAAAAAATATGAATGAAAATAGGGGTAAAATCTCATCTGTAGTAAATTAGTCTGGCCTCTGTGAATGTACTACACTCTTTAAAGTCATAAATATACAGTAGGGTGATTTACTGTAAATATTTGCAAAAAATATTTGTGTACTGAAAATATATGAAATAAAATATGGGTAAAATTTCATATGTAGTAAATTAGTCTGGCCTCTGTGAATGTACTACACCATTTAAAATCATAAATTTACAGTAGGGTGATTTACTGTGAATGTTTTTTTTAATATTTGTGTACTGAAAAAATATAAATGAAAATGTGTAAAATCTCACCTGTAGTAAGCCAGTTTGCCCTCTGTGAATGTACTACACCCTTTAAAATCATAAAATTACAGTTTGGTGATTTACTGTAAATATTTGTAAAAAACATTTGTGTACTGAATAATTATAGATGAAAATATGGGTAAAATTTCATCTGTAGTAAATTAGTCTGGCCTCTGTGAATGTACTACATCCTTTAAAGTCATAAAATTACAGTAGGGTGATTTACTGTAAATGTTTTTCTTCATTATTTGTGTACTGAAAAAATATGAATGAAAATATGGGCAAAATCCCACCTGTAGTAATTCAGTCTGCCCTCTTTGAATGTACTACACCCTTTAAAATCGTAAAATTACAGTAGGGTGATTTACTGTAAATGTTTTTCTTCATTATTTGTGTACTGTTCAAATATGAAATAAAATATGGTTAAATTTCTTCTGTAGTAAATTAGTCTGGCCTCTGTGAATGAACTACATCCTTTAAAATCATAAAAATTACAGTATGGTGATTTACTGTAAATATTTGTTAAATAAAACATTTGTGTACTGAATAAATATGAAAATATGGGTAAAATCTCATCTGTAGTAAGACAGTCTGACCTCTGTGAATGTACTACACCCTTTAAAGTCATAAAATTACAGTAGGGTGATTTACTGTAAATATTTGCAAAAAATATTTGTGTACTGAAAAAATATCAAATAAAATATGGGTAAAATTTCTTCTGTAGTAAATTAGTCTGGCCTCTGTGAATGTACTACACCCTTTAAAATCATAAAATTACAGTAGGGTGATTTAGTGTAAATATTTTTCTTCAATATTTGGGTACTGTTCAAATATGAAATAAAATATGGGTAAAATGTCACCTGTAGTAAGCCAGTCTGCCCTCTGTGAATGTACTACACCTTTTAAAATCATAAAACTACAGTAGGGTGATTTACTGTAAATGTTTTTCTTCAATATTTGTGTACTGAAAAAGTATGAATTAAAATATGGGTTAATTCTCATCTGTAGTAAATTAGACTGGCCACTGTGAATGTACTACACCCTTTAAAGTCATAAAATTAAAGTAGGGTGATTTACTGTAAATATTTTTCTTCAACATTTGTGTACTGAATAATTATAGATGAAAATATGGGTAAAATCTCATCTGTATTAAATTAGTCTGACCTCTGTGAATGTACTACACTCTTTAAAGTCATAAATATACAGTAGGGTGATTTAGTGTAAATATTTGCAAAAAATATTTGTGTACTGAAAATATATGAAATAAAATATGGGTAAAATTTCATTTGTAGTAAATAAGTCTGGCCTCTGTGAATGTACTACACCATTTAAAATCATAAATTTACAGTAGGGTGATTTACTGTGAATGTTTTTTTTAAATATTTGTGTACTGAAAAAATATAAATGAAAATATGCGTAAAATCTCACCTGTAGTAAGCCAGTTTGCCCTCTGTGAATGTACTACACCCTTTAAAATTATAAAATTACAGTATGGTGATTTACTGTAAATATGTTTTAAAAATATTTGTGTACTGTACAAATATGAATGAAAATATAGGTAAAATCTCACCTGTAGTAAGTCAGTCTGCCCTCTGTGAATGTACTACACCCTTTAAAATTATAAAATTACAGTAGGGTGATTTACTGTAAACATTTTTCTTCAATAATTGTGTACTGAAAAAGTATGAATGAAATTATGGGTAAATCTCATCTGTAGTAAATTAGTCTGGCCTCTCTGAATGTACTACACCCTTTAAAATCATAAAATTACAGTAGGGTGATTTACTGTAAATGTTTTTCTTCAATATTTGTGTACTGTTCAAATATGAATGAAAATATGGGTAAAATCTCACCTGTAGTAAGCCAGTCTGCCCTCTGTGAATGTACTACACCATTTAAAATAATAAAATTACAGTAGGGGGATTTACTGTAAATATTTTTCTTCAATATTTGTGTACTGAAAAAATATGAAATAAAATATGGGTAAAATCTCATCTGTAGTAAATTAGTCTGGCCACTGTGAATGTACTACACCCTTTAAAATCATAAAATTACAGTAGGGTGATTTACTGTAAATATTTGTAAAAAAAAAAAAACATTTGTGTACTGAATAAATATGAAAATATGGGTAAAATCTCACCTGTAGTAAGTCAGTCTGCTCTCTGTGAATGTACTACACCCTTTAAAATCATAAAATTACAGTAGGGTGATTTACTGTAAACATTTTTCTTCAATAATTGTGTACTAAAAAAAATATAAATGAAAATATGGTTAAATCTCATCTGTAGTAAATTAGTCTGGCCTCTGTGAATGTACTACACCCTTTAAAATCATAAAATTACAGTAGGGTGATTTACTGTAAATGTTTTTTTTTTAAAAATATTTGTGTACTGTACAAATATGAATGAAAATATGGGTAAAATCTCACCTGTAATAAGTCAGTCTGCCCTCTGTGAATGTACTAATTTCTTTTAAAATTATAAAATTACAGTAGGGTAATTTACTGTAAATATTTGTAAAAAAAAAACATTTGTGTACTAATAAATATGAAAATATGGGTAAAATCTCATCTGTAGTAAGTCAGTCTGCCCCCTGTGAATGTACTACACTCTTTAAAGTCATAAAATTACAGTAGGATGATTTACTGTAAATAATTGCAAAAAACATTTGTGTACTGAAAAAATATAAAATAAAATATGGGTAAAATTTCTTCTGTAGTAAATTAGTCTGGCCTCTGTGAATGTACTACACCCTTTAAAGTCATAAAATTACAGTAGGGTGATTTACTGTAAATATTTTTTAAAAATAATTGTGTGCTGAAAAAATATGAATGAAAATATGAGTAAAATCTCACCTGAAGTAAGTCAGTCTGGTCTCTGTGAATGTACTACACCCTTTAAAATCATAAAATTACAGTAGGGTGATTTACTGTAAATATTTTTCTTCAATATTTGTGTGCTGAAAAAATATGAATGAAAATATGTGTAAAATGTCACCTGTAGTAAGCCAGTCTGGCCTCTGTGAATTTACTACACTCTTTAAAATCATAAAATTACAGTAGGGCGATTTACTGTAAATATTTTGCTTAAAATATTTGTGTACTGTTTAAATATGAATTAAATTATGGGTAAAATCTCATCTGTAGTAAATTAGTCTGGCCACTGTGAATGTACTACACCCTTTAAAATCCATAAAATTACAGTAGGGTGATTTACTGTAAATATGTTTTAAAAATATTTGTGAACTGTACAAATATGAATGAAAATCTAGGTAAATTCTGACCTGTAGTAAGTCAGTCTGCCCTCTGTGAATGTACTACACCATTTAAAATCATAAAATAAGTCTGTCTGGCCTTTAGGAATGTGATTCACTCTTTAAGATGAGAAAATTACAGTTGGGAGAATTACCGTAAATATTTTTCCATATTATTTGCATACTGTATATTTATTTTGAATTAAAATAGGAATAAATCTCACTTGTAGTGAGCCAGTCTGGCTTCTGTATATATATATATATATATATATATATATATATATATATATATATATATATATATATATATATATATATATATATATATATATATATATATATATATATATATATATATAGATATATATATATATATATATATATATATATATATATATATATATATATATATATATATATATATAAATATATACATATACATATACATATACACACACACACACACACACACACACACACACACACACGCACACACACACACAGAGAGAGAGAGAGTTTGGTGAATTACTGTAAGTGTGCTTCTTCAATAATTATGTACTGTACAAATATGAATGGAAATATGGAAATACTGTATACTCTGACCTATAGTAAGACAGTCTGGCCTCTGGGAATCTTTAGAGTGAGAAAATTACAGTTGGTTGAATTTGTGTAAATATTTTTCTGAAGTTTTTGTGTACTGTACATATATTAATAGAAATATTGGGAAAATCTCTCCTGTAGTAAGTCAGTTTAGTCCCTATAGGAATGTGAGCACACATTAGAATGAGAAGCTTACATCTAGGTGAAATACTGTAAATATCTTTTCATAGATATTTGAGTGATGTATACATAAATGAAGGGGAAAATGTGAGAAAATAACATTTAGGTGCTTTAGCTGATGTGTACTGTATGCTTATGACAAAAGATATTGCTATTTCTGCTTTGTATGTACCGTATAGTTAGTGGTATAGTAGCCTTGCTACCTGTAGTAAATCAGTCTGGCCTCTAATTATTTCCTGGAATCTTCTAGAAATAGTTTTTTTCTTCTTTATTACGTTACTGTACGTTTTGGTTGTGTCGATATAATTTGCAGTGCGCGAATGTCCGGAGAATATCAAACCTAAAACCAACTTTACCGAGCTGGACCAGCTTTGCTTGTCCTTTGTAGCCAAATATAATGTGCCATTTCCAGTAACGCAAAAACTATATACTATTTGCACAGCCATTTGAAAACTACAGTAAAGTTAGACATCACTGCATTTAGTGAGGTATCTGAGTACAAGACACTGAATATGTGTTTCACATTTTTACTGCATTTGCTTTTTGCAATTCTAATTTATTCACAGCATTGTGCAAAAGAATAAATACACCCGTATTTACAACAAACATAAACTTCCTTTGGGTAAAGCTGTGCACAACTGTAAACAATATTGCAGTACATATTGGAACTGAACCTACAACATACATTCAGTAGGTCTGTAAATCATTCATGAAATTGTTCATTTTAGAAGACATTTTCAGGAAAAAAAGATTAAAATTTTTTAAATAAAATTAGCTTGACAGATTTTGACAACTAGTTCAACATTTTTGTATGTAATGACTCAAGTAATTAAATGAGGACTATATGGAATGGCTATTCAGCATTCACAAGTTTAGTTAATTTTGACTGGTATGACATAAGCAAATGATTATGTTACAAACAGCAGAGAGTTGTATGAAAGCAATTGATGCATGTCCAAAAGCATTTGCAATTTGTTGGAAGGAATGAGAAACTGCTACTATGATGTGCACAAATGACTAATTGTTTTGAGAAATGCATAAACTGTCGTGCAAATGTAAATAGTGTTGTGAGAAATGCACCAAAGCAACTGAGAAAAAACTGCAATGACGTGACAATATTAAAATGCTCTCAGTGCACATCATAGTATTCATACCCTGCAACAAGTTTAACTTTAAATGTAAAAGTTTAGGCTACATATCTAGTTTGTTTTTTTAGTAGGCCTAACTGTTTATAGGCTAAGTTGTTTGACATAGAAGACAGATACAATTTTTAAAAAGGTAATAATTATAGAAAAAGCTATAAACCTGTATCTGAACACAAGCAAACACAAATTATTAGATTTTAGATTTTAGTCCAAGGGAAGCATGTTATTGCTTTAAATTGAAAAAAAAAAAAAAAACTCATAGGCCATCCTGTGGCCAGTGGATTAAAGAAAGTACTAGCAATCGTGCTCTGGAGAAGCTGACGTATACTGTTAAAGGAAAATTACAAGATTTATATAAAATATGGACCCCTTTCAATACTTCAGGTGCACCATGCAACATTTTTTGATGTTTACGCTTTCAAACCTTGTTGGTGTCTTATTGTATTGTTCAGATGTCTTACATTTCAGTATCAATTAACAAATTTGTTTAGCCAGCACACACTGGAAAGCTGTGAAATGCAAGGTACAAAAAAAATGTACTGAACATTGTTATTGTTTATTTATTTTGTAATTATGTACTGTTATTATTTGAATTGATATAATTTATCTATTCACTTTTTTTAACCATTGTTAGAGTCATGCTATTTTAGTAGTTCATAATAAGTTTTTTCTTGTATGTTTTCAGTGGTGGAAAGAGTACTGAAAAATCTCACTAATGTAAAAGTACTATTACTTGCCCAAAAAAGTAGTGCAAGTAGTTAAAATATCTCTTGTAAATATTACTCAAAGTATGAGTAAAAAGTAGCCCTTTAAAAAGTACTCATGAGTAGTGAGTATTACGCTGGGAAAAGTTGATGTGTTTACGTGTAATTTGTGAGTGTGTGTGTAAACATAACATTCTGTAGTGCATTTAGTTATTGTTTAAGGCCATTTCGGTCATCATGCAGTAAAAAGCCGTCATCTTCTCATCAGTGACATTTAGTCTAAACGGTCTCTGTGTTATTGCATGTAAAGTATCTTCTTGGACACTTTTAATGCTTCCGAACAGTTTGCTGTATGTCTTAGGGTAGTTCAGTATGATGCGAATAACCCATTAAAAAAAACAATAAAAATATTTTGGAAAAAACAAATTATAGAAAAATATCTGGAATGAAAAAATGCCCCTGGAAATGGGCCAAAAATGCTGGGACCCAAAGTTAATTTCTAACCCTGCATTACACTTTAAGTTAAGATAAAAATGGAGCAGTCAAAATACAGATATTTATTATTTTCATAAACAGAACTGTTCATTACATCTGAGAGTTACACATATACGCATTTCAACCCCAGACCTCATATATAATCTGCAAAATTCATACTCATACACAAAAGGCTTCCTAAAATAGGTAGCCGTTATAGATGACTGATCTCTCATTCTGGTTTATTTCTGTTCCAGCCTCCCCAAGGCTTTATGCAAGATCTTCAGGTCATCCCTCATCTGGCCTAAAGCATTCTGGATCTTGGAAGGCTCATCCAGAACCTCTATGCTGCAAGTGTAGGGATCATATCTTATGGAGAAGGGCGTCTGTATTGTGGATGAATATCGCCTGTGGAATGACAGCAGTGGCTGTGAGTAATGGTTTTTTCTGATTATGGCAAGCCGTTTTGACTATTATTCATTCCCATTCTTCAGTGTTTAAATTCTTGATATCAACCATTGAATTGTTGATATAAAAAATGCTGATAATTGATCTCAACAATGTAGTTTGCGATATAAAAAAATATTGTTTGTATCAAGGATTTTATTGTTGAAATAAAAAACGAAATTCTTTGGGAATTTCTCTTTCCATCTATTATATAAAAGATGTAAAGTATTAACGGTGGTATTAAAGGGATAGTTCACCCAAAATTAAAGATTCTGTCATCGTTTGCGTGCCCTTCACCTGTTCCAAAGCCCTTTGAGGCTTTTTGTTTTGTTGAATATAAAATAAGATATTTTGAAGAAAGCAGGAAACCTGTAACCGTTGACCACCGTGGTATTTGTTTTGGATGTCAATGGTTACATGATTTCAGCTTTCTTCAAAATATCTTATTTTATGTTCAACAAAATAAAGAAACCCTCAAAAAGGAACCACTTGAGGGTGGGTAAGTAATGAATAAAGTTTAATGTTTGGGTAAACTATCCCTATAACATTATTTAAAATGCACTACTTGTGACCAGGTTGCACCACACACACTCACCTCAACTTCTGTTTGGCGTCCTCAAAGCTCTCGGACACAAAGTAAACTGGCTGATATGACTGATCTTGGTATGGTTGGACCGCAGTCTCAGCTGGGTCGAATGGCTTGTACTGGGGCTCATTAGAAAGTGCATACTGGAAAACACAATACATTATGCGTTTTCAGCTGTGTTTTTTAATTGGTTAATCTGGTAATCAAAGAATATTGAAAGGAATGTATAACAGCTTCCACAAAAATATATAAAATTGATAATAGTTAGAAATATTCCTTAAGCAGCAAATTAGCATTTTAGAATAATTTCAGAAAGAAAATGTGCCTGAAGATGGGGGAGTGGTGCTAAAAAATTCAGCTTTCCTAACACAGGAATAAATTATGCAATAAATTGCATAATAAAATATTTTATAATACACTTTAGTTAAAAACGTGTAGTCTAAACTTTGATAATATGCTACAATATGTAAGATAGAAAGACAGACAGACAGACAGACAGGCAGGCAGGCAGGCAGGCAGACAAATTGATTGATTGATTGATTGATTGATTGATTGATTGATTGATTGATTGATTGATTGATTGATTGATTGATTGATTGATTGATTGATTGATTGATTGATTGATTTTTTGTCTTACCAACAGTTCTCCATAGGAGGACAGGAGTCCAGCCCCATAAGCCTTCACTGTTCCATTTTGCTTACAGAGACCAAACTCTACAGTAAACCAGTACAGCTGTGTGTAAAATATATGTTTTGTTAGACAAGATATATTAATGTAGTACTTAAAAGCTGACATTTATTTATAGGCACCTTGCATAACATTTAAGGACATCATACATAAAACCATAATCATTACGCAACAATAAACATTTGATGCAAGCAATCACCAAAAGCCTGCCTAAAAAATAGGGTTTAATGGGAAATTTTAAAACATAAAATTATTTATTTCGATAAATAAGGAGCTGCACGACTAAATCAGTAGAATTTTGTGGGGGCTGAAGCCCCTCTAAAATCGGTCTAGTAATAATGCCCATGCTTTTGCTCAGGATGAATTTGTCATTTCAATGAAACAACACAAGAGGGCGCTAAAGACTTACTGTAGTGCACTATTCATCGAAATAATCTCCCACGGTATATTTACAAAAGGAAACCATACTCACCGTTGATAGTTTTTCAATATCTTCATCTGATGCTCCAAGAGAAACCAGTCCAATCTCCTACATGGTCAAAGGGTCAAAATGTCACTGAGTAGCAGTTCTGAACATTTCCTGATAGTTCTACAGCAATAGTTTACTAAGTAAATGATCAAAGAACTTTAAGAATAAGGATAAATAAATTTTATTTGACTACATTTCTACATAAACTACATTTTAAAAGCATTTTTATAATATGCTCTGATTTATTTATGTATTATTCATGGTTCTTCAATACATATTTAAATTATATTTTAAATGTAATATAATTTTTAAAATGCTATTTTATCTTAATATAATATAATATAATATAATATAATATAATATAATATAATATAATATAATATAATATAATATAATATAATATAATATAATATAATATAATATAATTATTAACAATTATTAGATGGTGGAAATCCTGGTTATTTTCATCCTACTTGAAATTATTTGACTTCATCTTTAGGCCCTCTTGTAAATTTTCCACGCGCTACTGATTTAGAAGTTAAATATACAAAAAATTGCAGGAATTAATCCATGTTCATGCATTTTATACACTGACAAATGATTGTATGTGGTCATGTGTATGAATAAATGGCCTCATGTAGCCTGGTCTGCAATGTACCTGTGAAAATTGAGCAAATTCTTGGTCTGCAAGCATAGGAATATGTCCAAGTAGTTCATGGCAGCAATCTCTATTACATAAAACAAGAGTCAGCCAGACAATATTCATTATAAGCGTGTGCTTTAAAATGCTACGCATTGTACATACGGTTCAGGGGAATGCATGGGGGCTGAAGAGTGACGAATGTACTGGGTGCACTGGAAAACCCGGAACGCTAAACTGGCGAGAAAATCCCGAGCGGAGAGCAGTCCTGCCACCGGCCGCAACTGAAAACCTGTTCTTTCTGAACAACATGAATTCAGTGTGATTAGGGCTGGGCAATATGACAAAAAATCTTATCACAAAAAAAGTCATTACATATCCTGATAACAATATATATCACAATATAGTACCAATTCTGTAAATTAATTCAATTAATGACTTGTATATATATATTGACCACGTAATGGACTACTTCTTTTTTACATTTTGAAGTATATACTCAAAAATGTACTCGTGATCATATTTCATGCTTTATTTTGAACTTCAGGATAAATATATTTGATCAAAAATGTAGAAATATCAATATATCAATATAAAAAAAAAATATAAAACACTTTTCAAAAACTAATGATTACAGGTCATAGAAAATACAAAATATTGGCAAATTAAATGCTAAATGTAAACATTGTAACAATATTGTAAACAACATGTTATTATTCATGTCTCTGTCTGCAACCTTGTAATGGCATGTAATATTAATGCCATACGATGTATATACAGTATAAATGATAAAAAAAAGTAAACAATGTATTTTGTGACACCACAAACTAAACGATAGGGCATAATGTGAAATGATTGTCTTTTTATTTTGTCCATACGATATAGGCCTGTAGCCAGCCTATTGAAAGGGATGGTTCTTTTTCTTAAGAAGTGTACCTCTTTGCAGTTATTTCCATTCAGTTATGAGGTTTATGCTTTGCTGGATTAGCTTGATGATGATCACACTTTATGTACCAAAAATATTTTCTACAATTTTGTCAAAGTGTTTACGATAGGCTTACTCCTAAGAAGTATATATTTACAAATGTGCATTTGAACTGTAAACTGTAATTACAGTTTTATATTTTATGAGATTAGCATGAAAAAAATACTTATTTTTAAAATACAATTTATTTGAAAAAATCATTAAAAAAACAATAAGGAATCTGTTAAAATTTGTTTTAAATTGAAAAACTGTATAAACTATAGGCAAATAACCAACTGACCAGCTCATTCAACTTTCCTCAGTTAGAATTTGTCTATTTGATTAATTATTAAACATGACATTTGTCAGTGGGATGGGTCTTTTGAACCAACTCGGCTAAATATATATAAGATATATATATATATATATATATATATATATATATATATATATATATATATATCATATTGTCATATTTCACAACTCTAAATGTAAATTTTGCATATTAAATGGGTATTTTTTACACACTAAACTTAAAGAAGCAGGTCCGTTTACCTTTGAGAAAAGCAGACACCTCTCTGAGCTGAGGGATCTGGTCTTCTCCATACAGACGTTCACTCTCCAGCTGAGTGAGGGCTTCTAGAAACTGTCTGCAGGCGTGACTGGGGTAAAGGCTCCTCAGAGTCCTGTAAACCTCCCTCCTGCCTCATCACATACAACACTCATACAGTCATGTCTGAATATTTAAATGATATGAAATTACATTTCTGATAGCAATCAAACTCATATTATTGGGAAAACTTACCATGTGGCATTCTCTTCTGGAGTATATTCCACTACTGGTAAAGGGTCATCGCTAGACCGATGAAAGGCAGATATGGGTAAAAATAAGTATTGAACAAGTCACCATTTTTCCAGGTAAATATATTTCTAAAGAAGCTGTTGACATAAAATTGCATCAGACTTCGGTAAAAATCCACACAATCTAATAATATGGATAAAACTAAACTTATTCCCCCCTGTGAAAATACTTTATTTATGAAATGTATTTAATACACTGGAAACAATTATCCATTAGATTTACTAAATGTTTTTAAGGTATTTGGTTGCAAACAATCTATAAGCACTGAATTTAAACAAATTAAATTTAGTACCGTTCAACTCAATTTGTTTGTTCAAATTTAGCCCGTATAAATTGTTTGCAACCAAATACCTTAAAAACATTTAGTAAATCTGATGAATAATTTGTTTACAGTGTACTTTGTATAAAAGGCATTTTTGGTAATGACAGATTCAAGACACCTTTTGTATGGAGAACATGCATTGCTCAAGTAAATTTTGTTTCACAAAGTCTAAAAACATTGACAGTTCTGTTGGTCTCATCTACGAAATCATTTTTTTTTTTTGCTTCTTATTTTCTATTGGATTGAGATCAGGTGATTGGCTGGTTCATTCTTGTGGCTTTCTTTTCTGAAAGCAGTTGAGTGTATTTGGGATCATTATCTTGGTGAAAATTCCACCCTGGTTTGACCTTCATCATCTGGTAATGTAAGTATCAGGACTGAAGCAGCTAATATTAATTCACACTGATAAGATGCAGGGTTGATTTCTAACTACTGAGAGATTTCAGCTTCTGTATGCCCTTTCCATGGCTTCTTACACCTCCCTTTCTTCATGTGTTCAATATGTTTTCACTGTTTCATTTTATTACACATACAGTTCCTATAGAAAATCATCACACCCCTTTAAAATAATTACTTTATTTTTCATACAACCTGAAATCAAATTACATACAAAATAACCTTTCCAGGCAATGCAGTGGCGCAGTAGGTAGTGCTGTCGCCTCACAGCAAGAAGGTCGCTGGTTCGAGCCTCGGCTGGGTCAGTTGGCATTTCTGTGCCAAACTTTCTGAGTTTCGCATGGGTTTCCTCCGGGTGCTCTGGTTTCCCCCACAGTCCAAAGACATGCGGTACAGGTGAATTTGGTAGGCTAAATTGTCCATAGTGTATGAGTGTGAATGAGTGTGTGGATGTTTCTCAGAGATGGGTTGCGGCTGGAAGGGCATCCGCTGCGTAAAAATGTGCTGGATAAGTTGGCGGTTCATTCCGCTGTGGCAACCCCGGATTAATAAAGGGACTAAGCCGAAAAGAAAATGAATGAATGAATGAATAAACTTTCCAGCCTTTAAATGTTTTACTCTTCTCTAACCTGTGCTTTACTACAACTTTATTCAGAAGGTCTTTTAAAAGCAGGGTGTAATGTGAGTAAAGGTTTTCACAGGGTATGATGATTTTCTAGGCACTACAACTTAATTTCTAAAACTATTAGTTTTGTTTTCTTTGTATATATGGATTAATTTGGTTGTTACTGACATCTGGTGGAAATTTTAAGTCAACAGCATCTTTATGTACAAAATATTTTTTCTGAGAAAAATGGTGGTGTTCAATACTTTTTTTTTTACCCTTAATGTGCCCAAATTATATATGCATAGTTTATAATTGAAGCTCATGCATTAATTTAATATATTTTAGAGTCAAAGTAATCTTTGATTAGCCAGCACAATTTAATAACATTATCAACAAAACTATTTAATAATTAACTATAATTGTACTAATTTCATAATAATAACAACATTATTACAAATTGTTTAAAAAATAATGATCATTACTTGTATAAGTGTATTACTATTATTGATGTTTAAACAGTAACATAATTGTTTTTACAAAATCCTAAAAAAAATAGAAACATAACACAAACTATTACTATCAGAAGTACTATTAATAATAGTATGTAACAGAATCTTTATTATTCATTCATTTTCTTTTCGGCTTAGTCCCTTTATTAATCTGGGGTCGCCACAGCGGAATGAACCGCCAACTTATCCAGCACGATTTTACGCAGCGGACGCAACATCCACACACACACTCATTCACACTTATACACTACGGACAATTTAGCCTACCCAATTCACCTGTACCACATGTCTTTGGACTGTGGGGGAAAGCAGAGCACCCGGAGGAAACCCACCCGAACGCAGGGAGAACATGCAAACTCCACACAGAAACGCCAACTGACCCAGCCGAGGCTCGAACCTGCGACCCAGCGACCTTCTTGCTGTGAGGTGACAGCACTACCTACTGGGTCACTGTGTCGCCAGAATCTTTATTAGCACAATAATAATAATAATAATAATAATAATAATAATAATAATTATTATTATTATTATTATTATTATTATTATTATTATTATTTGAGGTGTCATTTCTAAATTGTATAAATAAAAATGTATATTATTTTTATTATTTATTATTATTGTTTTATTATATTACCTTTTACCTTAGTATTATAAATTCTAAAAAATAAAAAATACAATTAGTATAATTATTATTAATTCTTATTATAAATAGTACTTTAATACTACTTACTGCTTATAATTGAAAGCCATTTCACAAATGAATCCTCTTCGTTTTCTGTATTCTGGATCACTGAATCCCTGAATAATACAAGTATTTATTTCACTGCTATAACATTGATCACAAAGCAGAAGCAGAACTACGATTATAAAATATGAATCATAATTAACATCCTGAACAGCATCACTGTTCACTTACAGGGTGATCCTGGTCCAGATCAGGGTCATATTTTGTTATCAGATGATTGCATTTATCAAGGTCAGAAATCTTCTTTGGAAACCATGGCGCTATAACATTTAAATAAACATTATAAGATAAAATAAATGTTTGCTGGCGTTACATAACAACATGCTCTCACAAAATCACCTACTCTTTTCCTCCTGCACTATTCGCACGTCATCTGCAACTCTTTTTAAGGAGTTGATAAAGACGTCAGTGTCAGAGCAGTGCACTTCACACCTCATGAAGAACTCCAGATCTTCTCCGCTGCTTTTCTTGCTCTTTCTGCATGCTCGACTCTCTAGGTGTAGGAGTTTGGTTTCGAAAGTCTGCATAAGTTGAAAAACCAGACTAATTATGTTTTTAGTAATCATCATTTATTATATATAATAATAAAATAAAGTTTATGGTCAGATTTAAGACACCAACATTAATGATTTTAAAATATAATTAGCCTTTTTTTCAGTGTTTCCTATAATCCATTGTTAAAATTAATGTTGAAGATAATTACACAAATTTATGGTAAAAAAAATGGCAGCTGTGGTGGCCAGTATTTAACAGTTACAAGTATAGTATAAATTTAAAAATAAATTTTATGGTAAACTACCATATTTTATTAATTTATATACACCAATGATGAACCAATACTCATATCAAACAACTTTCCCACAAGCAAAGAAATGTACTAATATATAAAAGGCGCTCCGTGTCATTCACACAACTATAAAACACCATCGCGGTAACATACGAATAAAGTAATGAAATAAACATTTTTTATCAACATTAGATGCAGCATAAAACTCTAATGTACTTAATTTATGATAAAAAAAACTAAAAGGGACCATAATGTCAAAAAAAGCATAAAAGGTTAAGTGTCATGTAGGGAATTCTGGTAAAGTTAATTTACGGTTATTCATCAAAGGTTATGAATTTTACTTCTTTTTTTTTTACCCAAATTTTTTACCTTCTTTTTTTTTTGAAATTGCAGCTATTTTTGCAACGTAAAGTGTGAGTAATTTACTTTAAAAATGCACATTTCATTTTTATTGTGTTACCTGCTGTTTCTTTGTAAATTTTGGTGACAAGGACTATAGCAATGTAAGAGTGAAGTTGTTTATATGCTCTCTTGTTTTTCAGTGTAAACAGATATATTCTTGCATTCTTTTTTGGTTAATGTTAGCTCCCTAACAAGAATTGTGACAATTTTTAAAAACGTATTACAATTAATTATTTTTTTATTTAATCATTTAAATTATTACGGATGGCATAATTACAAATATTAAAAAGGGTCTTTTTAAATAGTTTAACGTTTAAAATATACAAAATATATGTGTATGTAATCTGTTGGTGTTACAGCTGTAACAACAGCTCTGTCACTATATTAAAAACACTTTTTTCTTTCTAAATCAGAATTAAAGGGATAGTTCGCCAAAAACTGAAAATTCTGTCATCATTTACTAACTCTTCACTTGTTTCAAACCTGTTTGTGTTTCTTTCTTCTGTTGAGCACAAAATAAGATATTTTGAGATACAGTTGAAGTCAGAATTATCACCCCCCCCTTTTTTTTTATTTATTTATTTTCTTTTTTAAATATTTCCCAAATTATGTTTAACAGAGCAAGGAAATACCACAGCATGCCTGGTAATTATTTGTTTTGTTTCGGCTAGAATAAAAACAATTTTTAATTTTTTAAAAAACATTTTAGGGTCAAAATGATTAGCCCCTTTAAGCTATATATGTTTTGATAGTCTACAGAACAAACCACTGTAGTACACTAACTTGCCTAATTACCCTAACCTGTCTAGTTAACCTAATTAACCTAGTTAAGCTTTTAAATGTAACTTTAAGCTGTATAGAAGAGTCTTAAACAAATCTAGTCAAATATTATTTACTGTCATCATGGCAAAAATTAAATAAATCAGTTATTAGAGATGAGTTATTAAAACTATTATGTTTAGAAATGTGTTGAAAAAATCTTCTCTTCATAAAACAGAAATTGGGGAAAAAAATAAACAGGAGGGCTAATAATTCAGGAGGTTTAATAATTTTCCAACATAACTGTAACCATTGACTTCCAAAGTATATATATTTTTTCTTTTTAAGAAAGTCAGACTTCAACATATTTTATTTTCAAAATATCTTGTTTTTGTGGTCAACAAAAAAAGGAAACTCATGAAACCAAATGGTGAGTAAATTTTCATTTTTTTTAAATTACTCTACTTAAAACTATCTCTTTTACTTAGGTTTACAATAAATATTTTTTCAGTATTTTTTCCTCAGAATTACCTCCAAATCATTTTCAGATGTGTTCTTGTCACTGATTTACATATGTAGTTAGAATTTTAACACTTTACAATAAGGTTAGTTAATGTTAGTTCATGCATTTACTGACATGAATAAACATTATATTTATTGCAGCATTTGTTCATGTTATTTAATGTTAGTTCATGGAAATACAGTTGTTCATTGTTAGTGCTGTTCAAGTAGGCTATTTTTCATAATTAGTTCATGTTAGTAAATACATTACATTAATGAAACCTAATTTTAAAGCGTGACGAATTTTTCATAAATTAATTTGAAAAAAAAAAAAAAACAGGAGTGAAAGTGAAGAAGATGAAGTATAAATTTGAGGCACACCCTGTGGTGAAAAAATTACAGATATTATAACAAAGCATGTTAAAAATTGGTATTTTAGTATAGTTTTCTGTCATGCCAATGAAAAATTTGGGGTTCTAAAAATTTTGTTACTGTTACACTTTACACTAAAAAAAAAAATTATTCATTGGGTTTACATTTTTTAGGGTAAGTGGTTGCAAACAATTTATAGGTGGAATTTAAACAATCAAACTAAGTTGAACAGTACTAAATATAATTTGTTTGTTTAAATTGTTTGCAACCACTTAAATTTAGTAAATCCAATGAATCATTTTTTTTTTTTACATAGGACCATTTTGTGGACTGTAGCGAATTTTAACTGTTCTTTAATTTACATTAAAGAATATTTTTAAAACGATGATAGCCTACATGAAGTACGCACCTCAAAGACTTTGCCAGCCTTAAAGAAGCCGGCGTTTTTCTCATTTTTAAGAGCAAAGAGGATGTTGAGAGTGATTTTGCCAGTCTTCTCCTCCTCAAACACGAAGCTGTCTCCGCAGCGCGAGGGACCCGGAGATGAAGAGCCGCTTTCTCTGTCGCGCCGCGCGTCCTCAATCAGACTGCGCTTTCTGCCGCTCAGCGGAACATTCTGCGCTATACTGTCCGACTTCATCGAAAAACGGAATATATCCAGTTAGTGTTATGTCAATACTGATGTCAACTCAAAACAAACGAGGGGGAAAATTGATGTAGGACTGTGGGGGCCACATCCACGCAATTTATATACAGACGTGCGGGACTTTATGTAAATGTGTTGCGCAAATGCACAGGCTGAGATGCGTCATGAGTTTGTGTTCTTTTCAAGAACAGCGACACGTGACATTTCACAGGTGCTTCAAGCGACAAATTACGTAAATAGACGCTATTTTTTGTGAAAGGTCAGCACTAAACGAGTCTTAATCGTAAATATATAAATACATAAGTGGGTACGTTTTTAATGTCATACAGTTATATCAAAATACGGCTTTGAGAGTGCTGCTCTCCAAGGTACTGAAACACTGATACGCACACAGTTTGTTTGCAAATATAGCCTATGGTTAAAACAGTGATGATAATGCAAACTGCAACAATAAATTAAGTTAGCCTAATTTATAAAAATAAATTAGAAAATAAATGCATTATTTCATTAATAGCAAGTACGTAAGCTACGGTACATATTCTAAATTATTTACACGTCTAATATCGAATGACAACTAATAGGCTAACTTAAAGGGTGAACAATGAATTTTTAGAATAAACAACAAGAATACATTGCAACAGTAAATAATGACAGTAGCCTAATAACAGTTTTGCAACATTTATTGATTTTTTTAAAACAATTTTAACAATGCATGCATAACATTTCAGTTTTACAGCCACAGTAAACAGTATATATGCAGTATGATGAGTTGCGTAAGCAGTCGAGCGAAAGTAACTACTACACATATGTGTCAGTATTATATAATTATTAACATTTTAGTTTAATGCGGCGTATGAGCGCATCTTGTAAATAAAACACCTCGTAAATAATAATAATAAAAATAATAATAATACTAATAATAAAATAACTCGTCGAATGCATTGGCTCAGCTCATGATTTCAACAAGCCTTTGATGCTTAATTGATTGCAGGTTGTTTGGGAAAATTACAGCAACAATGAGCGACAACAAGCTGAAGCAAACGGTGGACGGTAAACAGTCAGTATTTCTACATTAAATACCGAACAAAAGACATGTTAATATACAATGTATAAAATAACAAATATTGCAAGCAGCGCGCCTCACAATATACGAAGCGTTTTGGTATATTTACATGCCATTTGATTTGCGTATTTTGTCGTATTAATTCGTTATGTTAAATATTTTGTGCGCCTATATATTTGGACTACAAAAAAATTGGGCTATAAATATATATTTTTTCTACATGCAGTACATAATGACTAATTTAAAAATGTTATGCTGTCTATGTCACAGCTTGATTAACATTAGAAGTGATGCGTCTAAAAAAGCAATGTTGATGATGTAGAGCTTCTTTGATTTATCCAGCATTTCTTCTTGATTTCTCTCGAAAGTCTTCACAAATTGATTGATTACATCTTCCGCAGGGCATTGCACAGAATTGAGATCTCACCTGGGAATACAATATTATGATTAATTAGTGATTTATATGGATTAAAATAAAACTGGACAGTAAGTTATGACATTTATACAGAAAAAAGCATTCACATTAAAATTACCCGATGAAAATAATTGCGCTAATCTTTGTTAATGTTATTTAATAAATGTTAATGTTAACATACTGTTAACACAAGGATGGTAAAATCTAAGTTTTATCCAATAAAAAAAATATTTGTTGAATTACTTTCATATTTGTTTTTCAATTAAACTTTTTTTGTGCTAAAAGAAAGGAGAACTATCTCTTAACTGCAGGTTGACATTTATTATAGTGTGAATTTGAATAAAAATGAGAATTTCTTGTGATGAGCTAAAAGGTAAGAGACAAATATACATTAAAATATTGCTGAAACTATTTTACAGTGATATGACCCTTAAGATGACAATCAAAATAAATCATATATTTGACTTGCATACTAATAGTTAATTTATGTTTCCACTAAATGTGTTATTTTTCCACTATATACGTGTTAACCAATAATATATTTTTTTAAATTGTATTTTCCTGAATTCTTAATATATTCTTCATTCATCCCCATTTTCAGAATCTCCTCATTCCTGTTGTTATTCATTTTGCTCCTGATTTTCTAAAGAAAGTCCTGATTTTCCTTTCTTTATTATGTGATTATGAGAATGGGCTGAACTGAATACCCACCATTGATGCTGTCAGCTAGGTTCTTCAGCTGTTGTGCATTGTCCAGCATCTCAATTCTCTGTGTGTAGGCATTATAGCGCACAGAGAAAGGCCTGGGGATGGTGGTAGCAAATCTCCTATAATTCAAAACAAAAATTCACATTAGTAAATGCGGAAAAATGCTGAGGGCCGAGTTTGGAGAGAGGGTTTTATTGTGGTCACTTAACCTGACTTTCTCTTTGGCGTCCTCAAAACTTTCTGCCACAAAGTAAACAGGCTGGAACTCCGTAATGGGATACTTCTGCAGGCAGGTATTCTCTGGCTCAAACGGCTGAAGTTTGGGTTCGTTTGTCAGACAGTACTGCAAGACAGCATATTAACTTCAAAGTGGGTTCAGAAAAATGTATATTTCACTTTCAGATAACAGTACAAAAACTTTCACTTGGGCGGTCACTGCTTTTAAAATGTATTATATTCTTAATTGTCTCAAACTCAATGGGTGCATCACAATTAACTCCCTTGTAGTCAGGGCACTGATTACAGTCTTAATTGCAAAACTCTTCTTCCAGTGCACTGAAACTTTCAACAGTCCCAAAATGGACTGTGAAAATCAGGGTGCATCAACATAATGACAAACAAGAGACATTTTTTCTAAAAAAAATAAACTGTTATTTATAATTAATATAAACAACCATAGCTAGACAAGTTAGGAACAACCTAGTAAACAATTAGAATTGTTTAATGGTTGAAATGTTGCTGGTAGATGAAACATTTAAAATGTTAACATTTTAAAATGTTATAAAATGTATTATTTTGTTGGTTATAAATTCCAGTTTTGATGTTGTACAAAGAGGACGTCCTCATTAGGCATGGGACGATAACCGTTTTCAAGGTATACCACGGTTTGGAAAAGTCAAGGTTTTTATACCGCCAAACTTTTCTCTAATACCGTTCCTAAGGTATGTGTAAGATTTTTCTATTTACATTTTTTTTAACAACAGCATCTCCAGCAGAAAAGATATCCAAAGATGCCATTTTAAATTGTAAATAACTCTGTGTTTTTGAGTCTAATTAAGACAGCAGACGTCAATGATTCATTTTCATTATTTGGCCTGGCACATTTACTGCTCCAAAATATTATAAATGTTTCTCAAAATTAAATATATTGTGTTCAAAAGGGAAAAAACTTTTAGTTTTTTACACAGACATTAAAAAGAATATATTTTAGAGCAGTAATCACAATATCGTGATACCGTGAAACCGTGATATTTTTATCCAAGGTTATCATACCGTCAGAATCTTATACCGGCCCATGCCTAGTCCTCATGTCTCAATATGCAGTGAACCAAGCATAATGGTATGAATTAAAGTGCACATAATAGTACATAAATAGTATATATTAGTACATTTTGAACAGCTTTTGTACCACTTTATCTCAGTGTTAGTCCTGGCTTGTTTAGCATTCACACTGTCAATTTTTTTACTGAAGCTGTAGAACAAACAAATAAAAGAAATGAAGTATATTTTGCGATGGAACTTCTTGAACATCCAGAACAATGCTTTGTGTTGGTTTGAACATGGACATTTTGCTATTGTGTCCTGCCCTTTGTGTTTGGTCTGTGTTGTGCACACATTTCAGTCGAACTGCTGTATAGTAAAGGTATATTCAACTGTCTATTTGCTTTGACTTAATTGAACACAAGTTCACTTCCTGCTTTGTGCAGATCTTTTGGGCAGGTGTTAACACAGCAGTCGCACTCTGATGCACAGCAAAGAAACCAAGGAGGTGGTCTCAGTTCGATTCCAAAAAACTCATACAGTTTGTTTAATTTGTGAATATGATCCGGCCATGATCCAACACATTAGCAGAAAGCATTGCACTATTTGAATGATCAGGAAGTTTCCTTAAGTTCTGATGCCTTCAGCAATTTCATGAGTGCATTCATGAAGGACAGGGTATTTGAGCAGTCCAACTTCTGTCCAATAAGTCAAGTCAAAACAAAATATTGTGTCTCGCAGGACCACGATGCTACATAAACAATCATAAAATTAAAAACAATACTGGATGTAAGAGCTATTTTAAACTTATACATAACTAAAATACTGGAGTGGTAACCTACTATACTAACTATACATATACTATAAATACTTAACTATACACATAACCCAAGATTATACAAGTAATTTTACATAAGACAGCATAATAAGTGACTTCAGCACATGTTTGGTTTTGTTTACAATTTCTGATTCACTTGCAAAATGGGCAGTATAAAAGCGAACCACATCAAATAATAATAATAAAAAAAGTAAGTCAACTATTTATAAAGAACTGCACCAAAGTTTGTATGGTAGCATCCACACTTATTCAAATGAACTGCACTAACAGAGCAATCGCAGCAGAGCTGTGTATCAGTCCCATAGTGACACAGACTCATTTGGGTTAAGTTACTCATACGTACCTGTAGTTCACCAAAGGATGACAGCAGACCAGCACCATAAGCCTTCACTTCATTTCCTTGCTTGCACAAACCAAATTCCACAGTGAACCAATAGACCTACAGAAACAAATGAAATCCCGCAGTGCTTTGAGAGAGTACATCCTTAATGTATAACATGAATGGCTTCAGTTATAAATGGAGAAAAGTATTCTTATTGTAACCATAACTCACCGTAGCCAGCTTCTCTATGAACTCATCAGGGGCGCCCAGAGAGGCGAGCCCAATTTCCTGATCAGATAGAAAACATTGTTATATTTGGATATTACAAATTACAAAATTTCCTTCATTTCTTCCTTTTTTTACTATATATTTTTTACAATATTTTTCTTATTTTTCACCCAAATTTATCTCAGATGTTTTAGTTTAAATTTCACTAATCAGATGTTTTGTTTTGTTTTTCTCAGAATTCTTGTACTCAGAATTTTTAAATGCTATAGTATATTTTATTGAAAATAGAAATCTACAAAAAGGATAGTCAGAATGTTTCAAAATATGTCAGTATATCATGAATTTCACTTAACTCTAAAAATTGTCAATATATATTATAGACATAGTTCACCCAAAAAATGAAAATTTATTTTAAACTTTTATGAACGGCGACGCGGTGACGCAGTGGGTAGCACGTTCGCATCACAGCAAGAAGGTCACTGGTTCGAGCCTCAGTTGTGTCAGTTGGCATTTCTGTGTGGAGTTTGCATGTTCTCCCCGTGTTGACATGGGTTTCCTCTGGGTGCTCCGGTTTCCCCCACAAAGTCAAAAGACATGTGGTACAGGTGAATTGGGTATGCTAAAATTGACCGTAGTGTATGAGTGTGTGTGTGAATGAGTGTGTATGGATGTTTCCCAGTAATGGGTTGCGGCTGGAAGGGCATCCGCTGCGTAAAACATATGCTGGATAAGTTGGCGGTTCATTCCGCTGTGGCGACCGCTGATTAATAAAGGGACTAAGCCGAAAAAAAAAAGAAAATGAATGAATGAAGAAACTTTTATGAACTTCTTTCTTCTGTTGAACACATTACAAGATATTATGGAAACCAGCAGCCATAGACGCCCATAGTAGGAACAAAAAATACTAAGGAAGTCAAGGGCTGTTTTTTCCCAACATTCTTCAGATTATCTTCCTTTGTGTTCAACAGAAGAAAGAAACTCAAAGGGGTTTGGAACAAGCGGAGAATGAGTAAATATTGACAGAATTTTCATTTTGGGGTGAATTATCTCTTTAACTAATATCTCATATATTATAAAACAATAACATGAAAAGAAGTATAATGGTATCAAACCTGAGAGAACTGGGCAAAATTTGGGTCAGCAAACAATGGCACATGACCCAGCAGCTCATGACAGATGTCCCTGATGGAACAAGCACATTTCAACCAATGTAGTATTACCAAAATTAATATTTGTTTTTCTCTGAGCACTTTTTTTTCACCTTAATTTTAAAGTTGTGCTTATGTTTACTTACGGCTCAGGTGTGTACATGGGTTTGGAGCTGTGGCGAATGTACTGGGTCGAGTGAAACACACGGAAGGCAAGACCAGCTAAGAAGTCCCTTGAGGAGAGGAGACCGGCCACAGGACGCAGACGGAAACCTGTGCATGCTGGGAAATCAAGAAAAGGTCAGATACAATGCAAAATAGAAACATTTAAGACTATTGGCGATTGAGATTGGCAGCGTGGTGGCGTAGTGGCTAGCGCTGTCGCCTCACAGCAAGAAGTTGGCATTTCTGTGTGGTGTTTGCATGTTTTCCTCGTGTTGGCATGGGTTTCCTCCGGGTGCCAAGTCCAAAGACATGTGCTATAGGTGAATTGGATAAGCTAAATTGTCCGTAGTGTATGGGAGTGAATAAGAGTGTATGTGTGTTTCCCAGTGATGGGTTGCCGGAAGGGCATCCATTGCGTAAAACATATGCTGGCTAAGTTGGCGGTTCATTCCGCTGTGGTGACCTCTGATTAATAAAGGGACTAACCGAAAAGAAAATGAATGAATGAATATTGAGATTTTGGGCTTTTTGCCTTTTCAAAAAGTCTTTTTGTTCATGCTATTGTAAATAACTCATACAATATAGGGCTGAACAATATATATAATTGGAGCATTGATATGATAGCATTTGAGCAATGTGTGTATCCGCTATAGTCAAAACTATAAAACACTGTTTATTTAACTTTTATTTGTGCTTATTTATGTATATGCTTGTAATTTTTTTTATATTTTATGCAGATGCACTGCATAGAAAAAGACATGTTTACCTCACTCTATCTAAATTAATGAATTCTTTCCAAATATTCAAATCATCTGGTAAAATTATATTTATATAGACCATTTCAGGGTGACGCGGTGGTGCAGTAGGTAGTGCTAGGTAGGTAGGTAGTAGGTAGGTAGGTAGGTAGGTCAGTTGGCATTTCTGTGTGGAGTTTGCATGTTCTCCCCTCGTTCGCGTGCGTTTCCTCCGGGTGCTCCGGTTTCCCCCACAGTCCAAAGACACGCGGTACAGGTGAATTGGGTAGGCTAAATTATCCGTAGTGAATGAGTGTGTATGGATGTTTCCCAGAGATGGGTTGCAGCTGCGTAAAACATGTGCTGGATAAGTTGTCGGTTCATTTCTCTGTGGCGACCCCGGATTAATAAAGGGACTAAGCCGAAGAGAAAATGAATGAATGAATGAATGAATGAATGACCATTTCAATATGGTTATGTCATTGGCCCATAAACATTTCCTGCTTGCCATCTAACTATTTCATAAATGTAATAAGAAGCAATTCAAGCATTGTTTACATGCCTCAAAATGATCTATAGCTATATACAGTATATTGCAGCAAAACAAAATATTGCAATGTCAGATTTCCAATACCGTGCAGCCCTACAAAATACACTCATAAATTGTTTTTTGCTGCTTGTTCAAACCGCTTATTTAAAATGAGCTGAATCAACCAAATCTTTGAGTTTTTTGGGGGATAACTTAATTGTTTTATGTTCAGTCCACTTAAGTTTGTAAAAACAATTAAAGTAACTTAATTGATTTGTGTTGGGACAACATAAAGGCATTGTGTGGAACCCAGCATTTCTTACAGTGTACATTTTCACGATTTTTGTCACACTTTTATTCATATCTATATTGAAAAGAAATTAGTTCATATAAAATGTGCTTATTATATACAATATTGTTATCATTATTAAAAAATAATCAAGTGATAAATAGAAATATTTCCCAGTACTGGGTTGCAGCTGGAAGGGCATCCGCTGTGTGAAACATATGCCGGAGAAGTTGGCGATTCATTTCACTGTGGCGACCCCTGATAAATAAGGGACTAAGCCGAAGAAAAATGAACGAATGAATAAATAGAAATACCCAAAATCTTCTCTGTAAAACAATTTCACTCTACATTAAAAAAAATTAAGGATGAATTTTCAAACTGACCACTTGTATGCAAATTAGTGCATATTTCATGTACCCACCCCATTTCCAAAATAATACATAATAATTTAGAAAAAGAATGTCTGCAATTTTTAATGTAATCAGTCAAACTGGGAAATAATGGTGATAGCTATTAGTACATTTATTACCCTATTCACATGCAGTGTCTTTATCTTTGCTTTTATAAAGAACGTAAACACTAAAGCTTTATTGCTACATCTGAACGACACTACAGTGGCTCTACTGGAAGCTGATCTTACATTGCAGGTAGTGTGAGATGTCCTCTAGCTGTGGGATGTTGTCCTCACGATACCCACAGTATTTCTCCAGCAGTGGAAAGACACGGTTGTGTTCACGGCAGGCATGTGTGGGGTACAGAGTCTTCAGCTCTTTGAAAACTGTCCCCCATGTGTCCCTCTCTTCAGCTGTGTATTCAACACGTGGAATAGGCTGTCCACTAACAGAGGAGAAACATGTGCTTTGCTTAGTTTTAGGACACAGTGTGTTCAAAGGCTTTTGTCTGAGTGCTTTATATAATGTTGTGTACTATTTGAAACCTAACAAAGATTATTTTGAGAAATGTTTTAGATTATAAGTACGTTTATGCTTTATTCAGTCCATCCAAGATTTTGGAAGAACATTTTTTAATAGTTGCGGCCTAAAATGGCTGATTTTGTGACATATGGCATTATTTGCTTCAAATCTTGTGTTTTTCTTCGAAAATACACACTAACATATATATATATATATATATTTAGTTTTGTAAAAAAAGGAGGAACTATCAGACTTAAAAAATAAAAGTAATTGTTTATTTATTTGAAATATATTCAACAAATACATTTTATTTAATCAGTTTAGTTATTATATGTACTAAATAACTAAAAGTATTAAACTATAACGCTTCTGTTACAAAACTTGAAGTAAAATGATTGTTAGCTGAAAAAAAACTATAAAGCTTATTTTATTTTAGCTTGTTACCAAGAAAATATTTCTTAAATTAAAACAAAAAAGGTACTTCAAAATAACTGTTAAATAGAAAAAAATATATAATTCAGTTATTTAAAGCAAGCTCAAGATAAAATAATTAAATAAAAATACTGTGAAATAAAATCTGTGAATAAAAACATTTTAGTTTACCCACAAATCAAGTTCCATCTTCATTTGCTTAGCCTCGTACAGTATTTGTACAAAAAAGCCTAAAGGTTTATATTATTTTAATATCCTGTTGTTTTGAATAGCATTTTCTTTTGATCCATCAAGAAAAGCTGCTTTTACAAAATGTATTTAATTTATATTCCAAAAAACAAAGTCAGATTTTAAATTAAATAATTGTCAATAAATGATGACAGCATTTTCGTTTTTGAAAGAAATATCCCTTTATCCTTTATTTATTTTTATAGCAAAACAGCACAATTGTAACCAGCTTCCCACACATAAATTTGGCTTTTTTCAAACTTGTAGACGTATTATTGTAGTTTGTAGTACTGTAGTTTGTCCTGAATATTCATAATAATAGACTTTAGCCTTTCAGATGTCATTGATACAAGCACAAATGTCATTCTCTAGATCCCATAGGCCACAGGTGTCAATTTCAGTTCCTAGAGGGCTGCAGCTCTGCACAGTTTACTACCAAATCTAATTAAACACACCTGATTAAACTAATTTAGACCTTCAGGCTTGTTTGAAACCTGCAGATAAGTGTGTTGGAACAGAATTGCACTGTAAAAAAATGCTAGGTTCCACACAATTCCTTCATATTGTCCTAACACAAATCGATTAAGTTAACCTAATTGTTTTTACAAATGTAAGTGGATTGAACATAAAACAATTAAATTATCCCAAAAAAAAGAGTTGTTGCTTCAACTCATTTTATATAAGTAGTTTGAAAAAACAGCAAAAGTCATTTTTTGAGTGTGGAACTAAACTGTGCAGAGCTGTAGACCTCCAGGAACTGGAATTGACACCTGTGCCATAGGCTAAAGGACACTGAACCAACACACAATCTTGCAACTCAAATTAGTATGGAGGAGTGACGAGTGCTTGTATTATTAATGGTGCATGTATGTAAATGTGAGTTTAAATTTTTGGATTTAGAAATTCCCCTTTTTGAATCTAAATACATTTTTATACCAAAACTTGATTAAAAAATATAAAACAGTATAAATATATTATACTGAAGATGTATATAAAACTTTAAACTAATAAATACAGGCTAGTTTAATAAAAAAAGATAAAAATTCTGTCATCATTCACTCTCCCTCCACCTGTTCCAAACCGGTTCGATTTATTTATTTTATCTTCTGTCGAACTGAAGAATGCTGACAAAAAAACAGCCATTGACTTTGTTTCTACTATGGATGTCAATGGCTACTTTTACTCCAATATTATAGGAAAAACTTGTTTTGTGCTCAACAGGTGAAAAAAAGATGTAGAAACACTTTTTTTTGGCTGAACTATCCCTTTTAGAAGTTACTAAAATAAGTTACACTTTATTATAAAGTTTCATTAGTTAATGTATTTACTAACATGAACTAATAATAAACAATACTTGTACATCGTTTATTAATTGTAGTTCAACATTTACTTATGCATTATTAACATCCAAATTCATGCTTGTTAACATTAATTAACTCACTGAGTTAAACTTACAATGTACAACTGTATTTTCATGAACAAACATGACCAAATATTGTAATAAATGTTCTGTTTATTGTTTGTTCATGTTAATAAATTCTTTAACTAACATTATCTAATACAACCTTATTGTAAAGTGTTACCCTAAAATAAGCATAAAGGACCCAAAACCCTAAAGGCGACTGAACAAACATGTCAAATCTCAGTGCGAGTACAGTGTAAGTTGAAGAGTGATGAGTGCTTGTATTATTGATGGAGCGTGTATGTAAATGTGAGCCTCCTCAGGGGGCGTCACATTCAGTGCTCCTGCCCTTTGTAGAGGCTGTGTGAATAATGCATCTCAATTATGATGACAAAGCTTGCAGCGCTCCGCACTGCACCGGGACCCTGTAATTTAGCCCCTTTGTTCGGCAGTAGGAGTAATTTTCCATAGAAAGCACAACAAAACAACAGGGAAAGTGCTAGCTCTGGAAAAGAAGGCCATAGTTACTGTCTGTAGTTGTAAGCAATGTCAGCAAATTCCTTCCTCCTGGCCCGGTAGACGCTGTCCGTGAAGCCCTGCGAACGAAAGCGACGTTAACACAGAGTCTGATCTCTCATTCAAATGAAGCCTTTGTAGAGTGTTTGCTGCTTATGATGAATGCATTTCGGTTTAATGACGGCTGGGAAGGGGGCAATTATTTATAATTACAGGGGCTCAATTAAAGCGATGACATCAATTTGAGGGCCTCCGCCCGTTTCCATCACAATAGAGAGTGATGCAGATCCTGACTGGGGGCTTTTAGAGTCGCGCGGAGCACATACAAAAAATACACCCACACACACTCTTGTGTTTGATAGAAGTTCCCTCTTACGTTTACTTTCACTCTTTTCTCTGATCATGAGGGCGGTCACTTCAAACACACACACACACACACACACACACACACACACACACACACACACACACACACACACACACACACACACACACACACACACACACACACACACACACACACACACACACACACACACACACACTATGTTGCATATATGGTGTCTTACAGGATGGTCTGCTTCCAGCTCGGATCCATAACTGAGGATTTGGTTGGCAAATCGGTCCAAGTCCTGGATGTCATTGGGGAACCATGGGACTTTCCACGAGAGGGAAAGAAAGAAAATTTTTATAGTTAATGGCTGATTATTCTTTTGAATTAGTATTCAAAGCAAGTTAACTTTTATTAGTATTTTTTTAAATATACATTTAAGGAAAAATGGTATTTGAAAGAAGGCCCTATTATAAAGTTTGTTTAATAAAAAATGTTTGCTAGAATAATTAATACAACAATAATTAACAGCATTCAAATATAAAATCTATTTAAGAGAATTGCATTAAAACAAAATAACTAAACACAAATTTGATTAAAATAAATAAAAATATCATTAATTACAGGAAGATAAATAAATAAACAAATATGGTATAATCCCAGCAGACATACAGCATCATAAGACGTTTATATTAGGGTAGATTTAGGTCGCCAGCGTCTAAGGACAATGTTATTTTGACGTCCAATAATGATGTATCTGAATGATGTAGATATTTGGTTGATTTTAGGTTCTGTTGGAAAGTGACCAAAATTCAACGTCAAGCCAACATCTTAAACCAAGGTCATATTGACATCAAATATGGACATTTATTTTGTCAGGTATGGCAACCTGGCAACCAAAATCCAACGTCTAAAAGACATCATAGTGGTAACATCCACACAACTTCAAGCTGAAACATCATTAGACTGATGTTAGCCTGATGTTGGGTTCTGACGTCAACCTGATTTTCATTTTCAAACAAAATGCAATGTCCAACGATGTTGGGGTACAACATCAATCTGACATCATGTTGACGTCCTGTGTCAGCTAGGATAATAAGGGAGAAAAAAATATAGAAATTAAGTATTTAAAAAATTTCTCAAACTGGATCTTATAATATATTGATCATTTTTAGATTTTAAGACATGGTTAAAGTAAATGCGTGTACAGTCAGAATTTTTTTTTTCTTTTTCAAATATTTCCCAAATGATGTTTTACAGCGCAAGGACAATAATATTCTGATAATGTTTTTTCTTCTGGAGAAAGTCTTATTTCTTTTATTTCGGCTAGAATTAAAGCAGTTTTTAATTTTTTATGAACCATTTTAAGGTCAAAATTATTAGCCCCTAATTCTTTTTTTTTTGATAGTCTACAGAACAAACCATCATTATACAACAACTTGCCTAATTACCCTAACCTGCCTAGTTAACCTAATTAACCTAGTTTAGCCTTTAAATGTCACTTTAAGCTGTTTAGAAGTGTCTTAAAAAATATCTAGTAAAATATTATTTACTGTCATCATGGCAAAGATAAAATAAATCAGTTATTAGAAATGAGTTATTAAAACTATTATGATTAGAAATGTGTTGAAAAAGTCTTCTCTCAGACACACAGAAATTGGGGGAAAAAATAAACGGGGCTAATAATTCAGGGGGTTTAATAAATCTGACTTCAACTGTGTGTGTGTGTGTGTGTGTGTGTGTGTGTGTGTGTGTGTGTGTGTGTGTGTGTGTGTGTGTGTGTGTGTGTGTGTGTGTGTGTGTGTGTGTGTGTGTGTGTGTGTGTGTGTGTGTGTGTGTGTGTGTGTGTACACACACACACACACACACTAATTAAAATAAATGTCAGTTTTAAATTGTTTTTTTTTTCACTTTAAATGAATTAATTCTTTAAAACGTGTCCAAACTTTTAACGTTGGGTTATTTTTTCAGGTCTATGCTGAATACTACTGAATAACTACTCTATAAATATAATTTAATACCATGAATACCCTAAAGAGACAAAATATTAAATACAAATATTATTGAAATAAAATGTAGTACATTTTAGCATATTAATGCACTTACATGGTAGCTCTATAATGCACTGCACAAGAATAAACTCTAAAATGAAATCTATAATAAAATCCCTAAATGTCCTCTTTTAACCCTTCTAAAATCACCTACCGCACATTTTATAACTGAACATATTTTTTGAGTTTCTGTTTTAGATTTCAGTGAGATCTTCCATTCTCCATATAGTCTTTTCATTCTTTCCATTTAAAAAAAAATGACTAATGATATGTGTCAGTATATCAGTGCTCTCTAACATTGGCATGCTAACAGAGATAGATGACACAGCAGTAAAAGGAAAACATTGTATGGAGAATCATCCAGTCCAGACTGTCAGACGAAAACCCGGCTCTGCGACGTCCAGAACTGCGTAAAGTCTAGATTTATGACAGCTAAACTCGTTGGGGGTCCGGCCATCAGCACAAAACTGAAGAATAAGCCTGAGGCGCTCCAAACTAAAGGCCAAGAACTGACTGCTTTTCCTCATCAGCCATAAATATCCATGAGCCTCCCCCTGCTCTGTGTTTTCTTATTGTATAGATAATGGGGTCTGTTGGTCTGTCAGTCTTTGTGATGACCTTTGACCCCCACCCTGCTGAAGCGACTCTTGGAGAGAAACAAGACATTTCAGTTCATCTGAGTCTGTTAGTCCTCAAAATCTAAACTAATGTAATTCTGGAAACAATCGCGAGAGAGAAGGAGTGCAGGGGTCTTCATCATCCATCTGCAGGATGACATTTATTAGTGATTACAGCTATTTCTGGTATAAATGCCCTCGTTTGCTCTTACTCAGTTTTTTTGGCGAGATATTGTTCAGACTGGTGGTCTCACCTGTGTCTTTCTGTTTGTTGCGGGACAACTCGTGAACTTGGCCACTGATCTGGGTGCGAAGACCATCAACGATTTCATCCAGAACTTTAGAGGAGGCTTGATCCACACTGATGAAGAACTCGTATTCTTCATTGTTCTTGCGTGATGGACGGGACTCAATGTGGGTCAGGTTAATCCCTTTCTCCTGCAAAATACACATTTATGATGACTATATCTAAGAGGGTCAAAAACACAAGGAGGATTTCAAGCATCAAAACAAAAATTTTTTTAAAAATATGCTTTATTTATTAATTTATTTGTAGATTAGAAGTAGTATGGTTAAATTACTTTTGTAATAATCTGAGCTATAAATAAATAATACATTTCATTCATTTATTTTCTATTGCTTACAAAAATGCTGGGTTGTTATTTTCACAGAGTGTCAGATTAATTTAATTGATAAAAAAACCCTCAATGTTGTGGTTTCATTTTTAATTAAATATATCTGTCAGTCAATAATGATGGTGTTATTTCACCTATTTTTTGACATTTTATTTTCACAAACATTTCAAACAATTAAATACACACTTAACTTGTATTTAAATAGTTTGGTTCATATATAAAATGTGCATATACAGTTAAAGGCAAAATAATTAGCCTTTCTGTAATTTTTTTGATTAATGGAGAGAAGATTTATTTAATACCTTGTTAAACATAATAGTTTTAATTACTAATATCTAATAACTAATTTATTTTGTGTTTGCCTTGATAAAAGGATATAATATTTAATAGTTGTTTTGCAAGATATACAGTACTAGTATTCAGTTTCAGTAAAAGAAATTTAAAGGCTTAACTAGATTAATTTGTTACACTGTAAAACCCAAAACGTTAAGGTAACTCAAACCTTTTGAGGAAACCAATTGCAACAAACCATTTAAGTTCAAAAATTAATCCTAATGAGTGCTGTAAACTTAATCCATTTGAGTAAACAAAGCAATCTGAGCACAGTAAAACCCAATAAATGAAGAGAACTCAAACCAACTGAGTACTGTAAAACCCAATAAGTTAAGGTTACTCAAACCAAAATCGATTGCTACAAACCATTTGAGTTAAACTAATCTATACGAGTACTGTGAACTTACTCCATTTAAGTTGAAGTAATGAGGCATTTAATTATCTCATTACCTTCAACACTGAGTTCAAAACTCTTTTCAAATGAGAATTAACTTGCAGTAAATGTTGAGTTAACTACACTCATTTCATTGATAAAGTTGACTGTTGGGTTTTACAGTGTAGGTTTATTAGGCAAGTCACTTAAGAACACTGGTTTGTTCTGTGGCCAATCAAAAAATAATATACAGTTAAAGTCAGAATTATTAGCCTCCCTGTTTATTTTTTTCCCAATTTCTGTTTAAGAGAGAGAAGATTTTTTCAACACATTTCTAATCATAATAGTTTTAATAACTCATTTCTAATAACTGATTTATTTTATCTTGGCCATGATGACAGTACATAATATTTTACTAGATATTTTTTAAGACACTTCTTTACAGCTTAAAGTGACATTTAAAGGCTTAACTAGGTTAATTAGGTTAACTAGGCAGATTAGGGTAATTGCGCAAGTCATTGTATAATGATGGTTTGTTCTGTAGA
Organism: Danio kyathit; assembly: GCA_903798195.1. NCBI lineage: Eukaryota > Metazoa > Chordata > Actinopteri > Cypriniformes > Danionidae > Danio > Danio kyathit. The sequence continues at coordinate 21,008,737 of LR812522.1, forward strand.
CTATGGAAAAAAGTTAGCTTAAAGGGGCGAATAATTTTGACCTTACAACAGTTTGTAAAAAATTTAAATCTGCTTTTATTCTAGCTGAAATAAAACAAATAAGAAAAATATTATCAGACATACAGTACTGTGAAAATTTCCTTGCTCTGTTAAACATCATTTAGGAAATACTTAAATAAGAAAAGAAATTCAAAGGGGGGCTAATAATTCTGACTTCAACTGTATATATTTTTAAAGGGGCTAATAATATTGACCCTAAATATACATATTTTTAATGAAAAGCTGCTTTTGTTCCTGCCAAACTAAAAGGAATAAGACTTTCTCCAGAAGAAACAAATGTAATAGCAAATACTGTGAACATTTCACTTGGGTAGTATTTGAAAAAGAGGGCTAGTAACTTTGTCTTTAACTGTACAACTGCAAATGTAATATACTAACATTTTTGAGGTTTTAGTTGCATATTCAGCACATTTACTAGAAAATTCCACAACTATTAATTTAATAATAATAATAATAATAATAATAATAATAATAATAAATGTATTTGTGTGGTTTGTATGTAAATATGTCCAACATAAAATTGATTTTACCTCATTTTGCACAGATAAAACACTAGATGGCAGTCCAAGCTTGCCCTTTAAATGATAAAGCAGTAACAAAATGCTGAGAGCAACCTTTTAAGACTTTGCAGCTAGTTTTACATTGATTTATTGAAGGATTTATTTACAGTATTAAAAGGCTTACTGCACCAGGACCTGTTTATAAAAGCATCAATTACAATCAATTGAAGAATGTGTAAAATACCACAAACAAGATATAATAAGACTGTAGGGTATGTATGTGTGTGCTTCTTTTTCCTAATTAACTAATTAAGCAAATTACTGTAGTTTATCAGAAAATCCACTTAAACTAAAGTTGTGCACGCACACATTTTGGCAGCGCACAAACTTCAAACGTGCAGCGTTATTTCAGCCAATCAGAAAGAGGGTGTTTAAGCATCTGACTGCACTTTTTAAGCAAAACCATGTTTGTATTTATGCGTTTTCACACAAACAGAGGGCGGACGCCCATTGCTGTTTGCCATAGGCCCAGAGAGGAGGCGGATAGGTTTTACAATGTCCTTTTTCATCTCTAATAATCTCCTTCCTTTCCCTTGTGGTACTGATTGAGTCCATATGAACTGCATCCTTTAACACCCGAGAACAACACAGCAGATTTGCTGCATTATTTTTCTGCGTGTTTGGCATTTTTTTATGAAGCGGCTGGTTATTACAACCGCATTCACAGAGTCACAGGGTTCAGTCAGCACATTCATTGTATGCTTGAACATCACTTTCGAGGTTTGCGTCAAAATTTCATGGTTGCTTAATTTATTGCATGTGCACCCTCAGAAATAAAGACTGGTGTGGTAACTTTTAAAAGGTACACTTTTGTACCTAAAAATTCTATGCTGATACTTTAAAGGTACAACAAGTTACACTTTTGTACTTTTTAGGTACTAATATTGAAGGTACAAATGTGGAGTTTTGAAAAAATACAACCCTAGTGACAGCTTTTATACCTTTATTTCTGAGAGTGTGCTGCAAAGCCCCTGTTTATCTTTGGTCCACATTTGAACATTAGTCGTGATGATAATCTAAATTGGGCTGTGCAATATGATGATATATACTGAATAGAAAATATAAAACTTCTATCATTTTATAATATTTTTGTTTTGTGGTGCAGGAACATGCATAGCATGATAAGAAAGCTTGAAAGTACAATTTGACATTTTATTTTTAGTATTTTGGAAACATGTTTTATATTTCATTAATACTTGTTTTCTATTTCTGCATGCTTAATTAAACATGTGCCTAGAAGTTCTACAAAAAAGTGACAAATACTATCAGATAAAGGTACTGTATCTTATAAATGAATACATTGATCATATTAAGGAATAGCATTATTGACTATTACATTGTTTTAATTATGAACAAATAATATTATATGCTGTTCAAGGTGAATAGTTAATTAATAATTATAACCATTATCTAGTGTAATTAATTTAAAGTTGATTTGTGCAGCTCTTTTCACAATAATTATTGTTATAAGCAGCTTTTACAAAAGGTGTGCATTATTACTATCTAAATCAGAAAGTATAGAGGACAATCTGCATACACTATAATGTACTTTTTCAAAAATGTGACATCTATTGCATTTTTGTTGTTGTTGTTGTTGTTGTTGTTGTTGATGTTATCTTAATATTATATTTAATAAGTAATACTGTACCTTTAATCAACTATTACCTTCTTTCATAAAGCGCCTCACAGCAAACATTCGATGCAGGAAATTAGTTCTTTAAATGCGTGCAAATGATGCTGGAAAGTGTCCATGGGGTGTCCGGGGAGAGGGGTGGAGAAGGGGGTGTTTTAAGGGGGTGGAGTAGGATGGCACAATTGAACCAATCAGAATCCACAAGCCAAGCTTTTATGTTTATAGTGGCATTAGGGGGTATCCATTATTGACTTGCACAAAAAGCTTTTTTTAAGAGTTTTTAAAAAGCCGATATACTTAATTGGAATGCAACTTGTAATCTTATGCAGTAAACATTTTTAATAACTGTAATAAGTCGATAAAATCTGTCATCTACTTGGTCAAATGTTTCATAGCACGTAGACAGCAGAAAAGTCAACATCCTGAAACTAAATATACTGAACTTTGATACAAACATGGAAGAATTTGGAAATGATTCAAGAAATCTTGGCATTATTACAGGACACTGCATGTCCATTTTAATACTGTTTGTATGGTCCTACACATACAAACTATTATTACATCATGGAGACATATTGCTGCTTTATCACTAATTGCATTTTAAGGTAATTGCTTTAAATGCAATTTACAAAAGTGAGTGCATTATTTTAAATGAATTAAAAACTTTTTGCTGACGTGCTTGAAAATTATTTTTGGTTACTGTGGTTTTTGAGCCATACTAAGGTAATGTTTATTATACTTTGTTAATGAACGCTATACAGCATATGTATTAACTACATAAATTATGATGAACTGTTATATTATACTATCACAGTTTCCTGTAGTATTTATTAAAGTATAAAACATGTAGTATAGTAACCTATTGTTGTAGAAAACTACAGAATTAGGTCATTTCTTTATTTTACTATAGTTGTTGTATTACCACAGCAACTATAGGACTACCACAACAGATGAATTCAAGTATTTTACTATAGTAAGGTTCAAAAACACGACTACTTATTTACTTTAAATCACTAAAGCATGTTTTCAAACCCAGTGGTTTGAAGAGCATGGCAAAGTATAAAGACTGAAATGACTTATACTATCCTATCAAGTTATCTGTTCAAAATTTGCCTAAAATATATTTTTTAATTATATATTTATTATATTTTTAATTATATATTTATATTTATTATATAATTATAAGTCATTGTTACGCTGAATATCATTTTAGTGGGTGTCTTTTGTAAACCGGGTTAAAAATATATTATAGTTGTCATCTTGTACTCTGAAAAATAACAATTAACAGAAATTCTAATGTACAAAAAAAGGTAAAACTAATTTTGAAATCTATAAATTGTATTTACTTAATTTTCATGTTGTTTTTAGGTAAGGGCAGGTCACAAACTTCATTAACCCCGCTGAAGTTGCATCACATGGTCAGTATTGCCTAACAAATGCGTCCTGATCAGTGTTTTGAATTTTGAGAAATGTCCACTATCATTCGCTGTCCTTGAGCCTTGAGTTTTACCTTTTGATAAATGCTTCTAGTTGTACATTATAGAAAGAGCAAGAAAGAAAGGTGAACAATTGAGACAATATAAATGCAGTGTCGATGCACTAACCTCAAATAGTTTCAGAGCTTTCACGAGAGCTCCAACTTCTTCCTTCAGAGAGAAAATGCAGGACACCACTCCTGATTTGTTTATTTGTTCTTCCAGGTAGGATGAGGTCAGAGAGCCCTGTTAAACAAGCATGTCGAGGCCCTCACCATCATTAATACACACGCAGAACCATGTCAGTTTATTAATATTATATTTTATTTTCAAAAAATGTCTTTGAAATTAACAGGAGTTCATCTTTTCCACAAGAGACAATAGATAACCCATCTCTGCTTGTTAAAGTGATATTTTACTCAAAAAGAATAATCCACTCACTATTTACTCCCACTTGTTTCCAAAGCTTTATGAGTTTATTTTGTTCAGTTGAACACAAAATAAGATATTTTGAAGAAAGCTGGAAATCATCCATAGTAGGAAAAACAAATACTATGGAAGTCAATGGTTATTGGTTTGCAACATTCTTCAAAATATCTTCTTTTGTGTTCAACAGAAGAAAGAAAATCAAATGGGTTTGGAAAAAGTAAAGGGAGAGTAAATCACTAGGACGTTCATTTATAGGTGAACTATCACTTTAATTCAGCCACCTTACAATATGTGCTTAAAATGCAAAACTGGATGTTACATATTGGCAAAACTACACAAATAAGTAACTTGAAAGGAGAGTTTTGTTTTTGCAAGAATCAGAAATGTATGTAATTTTAACAATTTTTTTTTCTTCATCCCCAGTTGAATAATGTTGCAAGTTTGTTGTGGCCCTAATAGATTAATCTGATATGAAGACCACCAATGCGGGATCATAATGTAGCTTCAGAAGACTGTGCATGTGTGTAACTCATGACCAAAGTCACACTCACATTCCTTTGAACCCACATTCCTATAAATCAGCTGTCATTGTCATAACTTTCATCCCTATTATGCCATAATATACTTTAAATAATAAAAGCAATGCAAAAATCCACCTTTGACGATCCACAATGTATATTAAAATAAAAATTATGTAAAACAATTAGTTACACTGACCTCTGACTGATTACATTTGTTTTATCATTTTTAATAATAATTATCAACCTTTCACTCTTATTAAACTTAATTATTAAGAAAGCTTAATTATAAAGAATTAACTTTAGTTACAAAATTAAAAATGAGTTGGACTGTCACTGAATTCATTTAAGCAAAATGTAGGCTATGGATTGAGTTTTCTTTATTAGATTATTATATTTTACAAGTTTTAATTTGATCGATTTATTTATATTTTGATTTTGGGGAAGTGCTATGATATATAAATAAATTTTAGGCTGTATATATGCTACATACGTGTAAAATAATAAGCTGAAATTAAGTAGGTTTAAAAGAATCGTTCACCTTTCTCTCCAATCCCCCGTTTATCAGAGTGAGACCTGCGTCCATTCTTGCTTCAGTCCTCAGGTGATGTTGCTTTGTCGGATGCTTCTGTTAACTTTGTGCAACTCATCCAAAAATCCAGCAATATAAAAGTACCACGTGACACCACACCCCCTGAACCGGCCCGTGTGCCTGTCACGCGACCAGTTGTGCCCATAAAGCCCTGCTGGGGATGTTTGGAAGCTGCTACCAAAGCGCATCTGGTTTGTGTTGTTCAGTCTAGTGGAAAAGGGGGAGTTTTGGGTGAGGATGGAGTTCAAAGTCAGCATTTCGCAACGATTAGTTTGCCAGTTCGTTTCCCCCCTTTTACCTGATGTAATAGTGATGTAATATGTATATTAGTTTTGAAAAATAAAATAAAAAACGAATAGAAACTGGATCGAGTTATGTTATAATTTCATCATCATATATGATGTTCTGGTTATGACCGCTCGATGGCGCCAAATATTTAACTAACTTCAAGTAAAGACTTCATTAATTGGGACTGATTTAGGTGAGCGAATGTGTCAAACATTATGGAAAAAACCCACCTATTTTTAGGGACGTTAATCTTTATGAGAGGTTTTTTTTTGTTTGATTGTTTTAATCTGTTGAAGTTTCACTCGCCCTACACATTAATTTGTTGTTATTAGCATAGTTAGCTAACCGACCACGTAAACAAACAATACGTTTTTGTTTTACTCGAATGTTTCGTATTGATCGATTGCCAGGGAAATATGGTGGTCTCTCCTTTGGTGACTGCAAACAAAAATGCTTTTAAGAGAAATATGTTTAGATATATGTAACTCCATGTTGGCTAATCAGTATGAAATAAGCATATTCCCAAAAATTGCAATTAAGTTAATTGCAGATTAAAGTACAGTATTTGTAATTAGATTATGCCTAGCCTATGTTATAAATGCGTTTAATCTGATTATTTATTCATTAGATGATTGCATATTATAATTAACAGATTATTTGTTTTGTCATGCTGAACCCTTCTGACCGAAAATGAACTTAGGCTACCACTAAGTTACTATGTCAGTTTTTTTAGCAAAGTTTTGCATGTTTACAGTTCAAGGATTGCCACATGACGTTCAGGTAAACACACATTACATCTGTATTTTTTAAGTTTAAGTGTTTTATTAATAATTCATGGTTCTATTCATTAGCAACTCACACGCCCAGCTCGTGAAAAAATATAATAGTTATATAAAATAAATACACACTTTAAAAAATCCTGGTTGCCTTGTCCATTGAACTTAAACTGACTTAAAATAGCTTGCGTAACTTATAAAATTAAGTTAGATCATGATTAACTTAGTTTAATAAGTTACAATGAACTAAAACATATGCTGTCATGACTAATTGATCATAGTTTTTTTTTTACAGTGCAGTAGTGTTTTTGACCCACAATGAAATACTTTAATTACTTTAAATACTGAACTATAGTAATATAAACAAATTACCCAATGCTGTGTTAAGTTTACTATACACCACAGTTTACTGTAATAAAAACTAGAGTAGAAGAACTTTAGAATTTTGTGAAGCTCTAAATATTCATTCATTCACTCATTTTCTTTTCAGCTTAGTCCCTTTATTAACCTGGGGTCGCCACAGCGGAATGAACCGCCAATTTATCCAGCATATGTTTTACGCAGTGGATGCCCTTCCAGCTGCAACCCATCACTGGGAAACAACCATACACACTCATACACTATACAGACAATTTAACTTACCCAATTCACCTGTACCGCATGTCTTTGGACTTGTGAGGGAAACCGGAGCACCCGGAGGAAACTCACGCGAACACGGGGAGAACATGCAAACTCCACACAGAAATGCTAACTGACCCAGTCGAGGCTCGAACCAGAGACCTTCTTGCTGTGAGGCGACAGCACTACCTACTGCGCCACCGCGCCGCCTCCAGCTCTAAATATTTTTATGTTAAATAAAGATATTTCCTAATAAATTAATGCAGCATATTTTATTTTTCTTTGTATTTTTAGACCAATTTGGTACAAAACAATCAAGTCAACATGTTATAAACAAGTTAGGTCAAAAGTAATCAAAAATGTAGTCACATTACGTTACCTAAAATGTAAATCAAAATTATATTCTTAGCAACAATTTTCATTATGTATATTTTAATCTGTAATGAACTATTATCTAATGGAAAGTCGTGTTTTTGTAGGTTTCAATAATTAGTGGGTAAAAAAATCCCTGAAATGATTTATGAAAATAAGTAATATATAGTCTGTATTAAACCCCTATATTAAAAGCTAATTTTTGCCACACGTTTTATTTGTCTTAAGTGAAATTGGCATACTTGTTTTACGCAAACACACAGACACCTTACTTGTGCTAACGCAAACCATCCATTACTTCACCATTAGATGGCAGTAGGTGTCTATACAATTTGTAAATCATGATTTCTGTTAACTCCACAAAAGTCCTAGAAGTAAGAAGTAATTACAGAAGTAATAATTCCTGATAATGTCCTAATAATGTTTTTTACAGCCTCACCATTTAAACATCTTACAAAAATTGTACCATAAACAAATTTTAAGCTAAAAAAATCTTCATTACCAAAGAAATGCCTTTACCTTGACATTAGATTAATTTGAGATCCCTGAATAGAACGTAAATCCTTTGGAAATATTGAATATGAATGTCTGTTTATTTACACAGGAAATATTGGCCCATGACTAAACCTCTACGTGATCTAAACAGCTGAAGTCTTCTTGAACATCTGGACACCGTTCCCTTTTAACACCTGCAGATGTTTTCAGGTACGTTTAGGATACAGTAGACTCCCTCTGTATAGAAATGTTATCACAAGAACACATCAAGGCATGGTGGCAGTTAGCACACATTTGCACGCTAAATGACATGAATGAAAATGGCCATTACCTTATATTGTTAAGTGAAGTTACTCACTCTTTTGAGCCAGTTTGTTTACTACTTAAAGTTACAACACAGAAATTAATACTTTTAAAAAGAAAAATTCACATTATAATTAATCATGTTTACATAGAAATGTTGATAAGCTGAATACATGTAGGCCTAATCTGGGGCAGTTCTGATTAGATATTGGTCGGTATATGATTCTGATGGATAAAAATATCACGGTTTCACGGTATTGTGATTACTACTCTAAAATATATTCGTTTTGAATGTCTGGGTAAAAAACAAAAAAGGTTTCCCCTTTGAACACAATATTTTCACAATATATATTTTATTTTGGGAAGCATTTCAAATGTTTTGGAGCAGTAAACTAACCGGCTAAACCGGCTAAATAATTCAATTGAATCATTGACGTCTGCTGTCTTCATTAGTTTCAAAAACACTGATTTCTTTACAATTTAAAATGGCATCTTTGAATGTCTTTTGTCTGTTTTTAGGACTGTTGTCCTAAAAAACAAAAAAAATAAATAAATAAAAAAATGTCTTGCATATCCTGGAACGGTATAACAGAAAATGTTGACTGTTTTGAAACCTTGTCTTTCCAAACCGTTCGCGTGGGTTTCCTCTGGGTGCTCCGGTTTCCCTCACAAGTCCAAAAACATGTGGTATAGGTGAATTGGGTTAACTAAATTGTCCGTAGTGTATGTGTGTGAATGAGAGTGTATGGGTGTTTCCCAGTGATGGTGTAAGAATGGGTTTTAACTACAGCAGGAATGTTTTTAATTACAATGGGTTGCAGCTGGAAGGGCATCCGCTGCGTAAAACATGTGCTGGATAAGTTGACAGTTCATTCCGCTGTGGCGACCCCAGATTAATAAAGGGACTAAGCCGAAAAGAAAATGACTTTCTGCGGTATACCTTGAAAATGGTTATCGTCCCATGCCTAATTCTGATTAAAAGCTGTTCATTGAAAAAGTTCTTCGTGGAACCCAAAAATTTCTGTATATGCTGGCGAAAACCCCCTCTTAGTTGGAACACACTCTTTAAAAACACTTAATAATAAAGTTTCCAAAATATACTTTTCACAGCAATGACATATAAGAACTATATTTTGGTTCTTAAGGAACCTTTTAGTAAATAGTTCTTAAAAGCAACCCTTTTTAGTATAAAGAGCCATTTAATACCATAAAGAATGTATTTTTGAACCCTTTGTGGAACAGAAAGTTTCTTTGAATGATAATAGTTCCTGTACGGTAAATAGTCCTTCAGAGCCATTGATGTCAAAGAAGAGTCCTTATTTTTCAAGAGTGAAAACCTATTTAATGGCATCTATTGTTCCATTAGGAAACTTTTTCTCAGATGCACACAAGATTGAAATTTTTATCATACTTCCAATTAAGCATTTTGAACCTTAATTTGTATGATCAACACTTTAAAAATTGGAAGACATTTAGATTCAGAACAGAATATTTAAGATTATATAAATATTAAACGAACTTCATAACTTCAATAAACTTAATTTATGCTAATAAAGGAATTTTATTTTTAAAAGCCGTTTATTTTCTTTGTATTAAGAACATTATAAAATTCTAAAGAATCTTTTCATATAGCGATGATGAGGTGTTCAATGGATCTGCCAAGAACCTTTATTGATTAAGAGTACACTCTAAAAAAACTTCGTTTTAAAAGTTTCTTTGGAGAGCCAAAAATGGTTCCCATAAGGTATCACTGCAAAAAATGAATAATTAATATTTATAATGATAACGATGATGATAACGATATAATAATAATAATAATAATAATAATAATAATAATAATAATAATAATTGTATTAAATAAAATTCACTAAATAACTTTTATTTTTTCAAGAGTTCAGTTGTAATCTGCTGTGTATACAGGAAAAAACTTTTTTGGTTTGTTCATTACTCAGATACAGCAGACCCCGTAACACCCTGGACAATGTGTTTATGCATGTATGTATGTGTGCAGTACATGTATGCCTTACCAGCCTATTGTACTTTTAGTGAATTGTACTTTTGGTGAATCCCTCACTTTTACGCTCGTGCGTGTGCTTGCGAAAAAATGCACACAGTAACCGAAGAATCGTTGGTGTTCGCTCATTCGCGAATATTACCGCCTCATCTTCATCAACACGCTCTCGTCCAATAACGTTCAGAAATAGCAGTGCGTAAACGCCGCGCACCTGCTCTAAAAGCGCACCAATGAATAGTCATTGAACCGATCGAACTACAACAACAACAAAAACAACTTTGCAATGTAGTTTTAACAGCTAACAAATTGAAATATAATCCTGCATATCAAACCCGGGCTTATGAGTGAAAACAAACGGCTTTGTACTCGTTCGTTTTGTTTTTATTATTTTGCAGCAGCTCTCCGAGTTGTAAGACAGAGCAGAGGTGTTTCAATAGCAGTTCAGACGCCCAGATGTCATATTAATTATTACACCCGGGAATGACTGGAACCTTCCCGGAGCCTAGAGTATCATGAAAGAAAGAGGGGCTTACAAAACGCTAATTGGACTCTGCAAATGCACTGACAGAGCATGGTGGATATGTTTCAGAGAGTCCCAGCCGGAGTGAATAGAACCCACGCTTCTTTTCTAAACGCCCTTGCTGCGCTAAAAAAAGGAGAAGGAGAAAAAAGAGAGAGGGAGAGAAAGGAAAGTTGGAGGGGGCTGGGTGCTTGAATGCTGGCCTGATCTTGAATGCCTCAGCCAACGAAGAGAAATTACACAATTTATTGCCCCCTCCCTCTCTCCCCACTCCACATGCATCGTGCGCACACACAAAACGGGCGCAGGCAAAGTCATTCAAAACAAAGTTGAGTGAAAGCAATGTGCCATTATCGTGCTCTGTGAAAGAGGCGAAATTAATCGAGAGATATACTGTAAGTAAATAGAGTGAATAAGGTGTCAGGAGCTTTACTCAATGCGCGTCCATAAAATAACCCATCCGTTCCGCCTTTCCTGCTGTGATGATTTCTAATAATGACTGGCCAAAATCATCTCGCCCGGACAAAGATTCTCTATGTGGAGCAGAGTTATAAGGCTGTAATGGGTTAACAACAGCGGCCAGACATTTGGTGACAAGTGTGAATTCATAACTTTGAGGCCATGAAAGTGCTTTGTATGCTTTTTAGTCACATCTGAATAATTTCCAAGGGGATAACGGGTCTTATTCACAACATCAATTACGCATTGTTTGTTATATTTGCTTAACATCTGATTTATTTTTTAAGTGATCGACATTTTAAATGGTTTAATAGGTGATTCTCTTGTCATAACAAGTGTAATCTTGGGCAATACCTAAATAGGTATATTTGTATAATTATTTTACTTTTTTCTTCCTGACAAGTATTTGAACAGCAGATTTAATTGTGAAAACTAACATTGGTTTCTCTGTTCTCTATAAAGCAGATAAAAAGTATATATAGTCAAATGATACAAATATAAAGGCTAATTCAGATCCATTCAATACAATGAAGAAATTCAGCCAATTGTCTCTTTAGACATGCATCGTTCTTATATTTCACTCAAGTTTTTTTCCAAGTTTTTTTTAAATAATCAATTTAAACTTGAGATGGCTCATTCCTGAAAGCATTCTAAAGAAAAATCGAAATGCGCTCTTGTACATTTTACAAGGTCACGGGATGCCTTCATTGCAGCTCGAAGTTGAGTGTGTGTGCGTATGTTTGTTCTCCGAGAAACACTTGTCATAACCGAAAAACACCTCTAGTCATTCTTTACGAGAAGTTGTTTACTCAGTGGCAGAAGCGGCACGCGCCCGGCGTACGCAACGCTAGCGCATCTTAGGGGGCGTGGTCAGGGGGAACGCGCGGCGGGCCGCCGGCGTATTGAAAAGGCCGCGCTGTTTCCATCTCCCAACTCAGAACAGGTCGAGAGTCCGGAGCACCCCTGCCCATTGAAGCCACACGTGAACGCCACGAGCAAGACGCACGGCCACTGGGCAGTCCAAAGAAAACTTTTGTGCTTTGACTCACTCCTTTTTTTGACTCCGCGAAATGGACATCACCGCCAAGATGGAAATAAGCGTAAACCAGCAGCAGTTCATGCCACCTGCTTGCTTTTTCGCCTCTCAGAGCATCCAACTCAGCCCGACAGACAGCCAGTGCAGCAACAAGTCCGCGTCAAAGCAGGCAAAGAGGCAGCGCTCATCCTCCCCGGAGCTGCTCCGGTGCAAAAGAAGACTCAACTTCGCCGGTTTCGGCTACAGCTTACCCCAGCAGCAGCCGCATGCGGTGGCCAGACGGAACGAGAGAGAACGCAACCGGGTGAAGCTCGTGAACAACGGCTTTGCAACCCTCCGCGAACACGTTCCCAATGGAGCGGCCAACAAGAAGATGAGCAAAGTGGAGACGCTGCGCTCGGCTGTGGAGTACATCCGCGCGCTGCAGCAGCTTCTGGATGAGCATGACGCGGTGAGCGCGGCGTTCCAGTCGGGCGTCCTGTCACCCACCATCTCCCAAAACTACTCTAATGACATGAACTCTATGGCTGGTTCGCCTGTATCCTCATACTCATCGGATGAGGGCTCCTACGACCCTCTGAGTCCAGAAGAACAAGAGCTCCTGGACTTCACCAACTGGTTTTGAGCGTTCGTAAAAGGTTCGTATTTATGAATCAAAATATTTGTTATTACCGGTCGAAGTGTGTTTATACGGTTGTTCATGCAAGATGCTCACCAAGATTTGTTCTCTCTTTTTCAGGAAAACCTAAAAATCTCAGCACTCGCTTGGGAGGATGTCCTCCAAGAACACAAAGCACTGCGTTTGCGCTGCAGTCCGGTTCGGATGCACACCCAGAGATGGCCCATACAAACCGGCAAACCACGGGTCCCGAGTGTCAAAGAGCCAAAGGACTAAGAGGGAAGAGCGGGAATCCAGTCCTTCCAGTGCATTCGCCCAAGAAATCTATTTTAAAAAGACTTTCCACAACACCGTGGCGTGCATACAAAAACAACAACAAGCAAACGTTGTTCTTTACCTATGCTAATGTAATCAAAGAAGGTTTGCCCTGATAGACCCCTCTCTCAAAACTCTGATATGCTTCCAACTTGGCGAATTTTATTATATGAAGTTCTATTTGTATAAAACATGTTGTTTTTTGGAAATATATTAAGCTATTTTTGTATGTAAGAGATTTATAGATGTTTTTGTACACATTCATTTTAATATGTATATATATTTTGACCTATAACCTGCCGTAAATTGCTCATTACCTCTTGCTTATTCAGACTTATAGTCTCAAATGCATCGCAGCTGGCAATTCCCTTTACGGTTGTGGAGCTTTTAGAGGAGTGTAATGCTCAAGAGTTTAAATTTCAACACCAACGTGTCTTATTTAATAGGAATAATAATTGCAATTGTAATGTGACTCAGAGTGATCAAAGGTTATGCAGCTATTGTCCAAACGGAGGTGTTTTGTGTCTCCACACTGCCTGTTCCACTTTGCCTTTACAATGCTGGGTTTTGCATCCCTCAGAAAATAAGAATATGCCTTATCTCCATATTTTCTACAGTTTAGTCTCATAATAAAACGTTTCTAAAAAAGAAATATGCTGTCTTGAGTTTGCTTTGGGTGCTGCAATCTATTATTTTGCTTCATGGTTAGTTGGTAAAACACAGTCATGTGTCAAACTTAGATTTTTCATTACACATTTTCTTTTATATGGACAACAAAAGTGATAAGCCATCCTGCTACCCCTCGGCAGTCTGCCTGTTGTCAGGCAGGAGGAGACGTGACCAGCATGCTGGACCGTTTCAAAGACTGCGCTCTTAATGAATGCCAATTTGGAGACTACAGCACTTTTGGAAAATAAGCATATTGTATGCTCATCCCATACAAGTTTTTTGTTGTTGTGGCGAATAAGTAACATCCCCGGCCAAGTAATCATATGTGTGTAACGTTATTTATGTCTTTATTTATTGCAATAAGAGCGAGAATCTTTGGACAGTCACGCCATTTTGACGTTTTAGCGTTAAACATATAAAAATACCTTTAAATTCAGAAATTGCAAACATAGAAAAAGTATATTTACAGTCTATCTGTGGAGAACAAACGTAACAAACAAATATAATGACGTCACTGATCCAAATACAAACTTAAAATGCACGTTTGTTAAGATTGCACATAAATAACTCCGAGTCGTGGAGTTCAAATTAACAGTCGTGGAGTTTGACAGGTAAAGTGTGTATGTGTGTATGTGCGCGCGCGGGGCGGGCGCGTGCCTGCTGTAATGAATTGAAAGGCTCTGTGCGCGTGTGTGGCGCTCGAGTGGAGTCGGCTGAAGGCGCGTGTGCCTTTCTGACAGCAGCCCGTGACACACACTCAACAACTGGCCCTTTAAAAACACACGGCGTCTGGAAGCGAGTGCTGTACACAAGAGGCAGGTGTTGAAGAAGAAGAAAAACATCTCTCAGACGAAGTAGCGCGTGCATTGTTCAGGGTAAGGCGAAGCAGGCCTACCCAAGCTTATCCATTAGACACAATTTTACACTTGTCTCAGACTGAAAACCACGGTTTGTGACCGGTCAGGCTAAATGGGTTAATGGTTTGATTATTAACACATCCATACCACTTTTAAAACATTGACAATAGTTTTACAACAAATAAAACTTGACTTTTTTTTAGTAGTTAAACCATGATAACCTCAAATTTGTCATGTTCATTTGTTTATAACTAGTTGTATATAAGTATAGCTATTTGCAGTGAATCAGTGGCTATAATATACAAAAATGTTATCAATTTGTCCCAAAACACAGATTAATAGACATTTTTTGAACAATTTCTCTGTTTAAAATGTGTTCTGACCCCACTCTAAGCAACGTTGAATGAGTTTTTGTGGGTTTCTTTATTTTAATGATAATCTATGAATAAAAGGGCAACCAAACAATTACGATGCCTGCCTGTAAAGGGTTAAAAAATAATAATTGTTACAAAATAGAGTTTTTGTTACAACGTACAAAGTACACCAACTGCAAAACTAACCAGTTTAACAACATCTGTTGTACAATACAGTACAATGCATCTGTAGTACAATTGTTACCATTGTTTGACTTCAATATTAGCAGTAGAATGAAAGTATCTATACCAGGATTGTGACTTTCAAACACTTTTTAGTGATTCTTGGACAAACCCTGTAGTATGAGAGCCCTGTAAACATGAACATATCATGACATAACTCAATAGGAGTACAACTTGTTTTAAAAAACGTAAGGGGTCAACTTGTGCCCCAGAATTCCCTGCGATGTTATTCGACCTACTTATCATGTTAAACTGCCATCAAAATCAATTTTTGTGCTTATCCATCAGAAGCTTGACCAAGCACCATCTTATTTAAACACACTGAACCCATTTGTCAGTTACATTTCAACAGCCAGAGCTTCATATTTATCTGGTGTGAAATTAATTTGAGGTAGAAAGGCAGTGCTTTTTTTTGGCTTTAAATCCTGAATAAATCAATGAATCAGAATCTCTAAGATGGACAAAGCACATTTTCCACTTGATTTTCCTTTCTTTTGTGTGAGTAGGTGAGAGATTAGCATAGAGAAACTGTAATAAACAATTCTTAAAACATTGTGGGTTTATTTAACCCAACATTCAGTCAAATATGGACAAACTCAACTGTTGAGTTAAAAAGTGCAGTTTAGTTGGCACGATAGCTTTCCACAATAGTACCACACTGATATATAGCTCAACAGCACTCAGAATGTGACAGGTCCTGTCCCTCTCTCTTTCCCACTTCCTGTCTTTCTGCCAAATAAAGGCAAAATGGCAAGAAATCAATCTTGAAAAAAAAAGTGTAGTTTAAATGTAATTGAAAAAAATAACCCAATGTTGGGTTTGTCCATATGAACCAGCCCAATCTCACAAGGAAATGTGACTATTTAACGTATTGTCAGAAAAGTGGCCAATTTATAAAATTTCATTCATATGAAAACATATGATTTTTAAAGCCCCATAATCCAACCCTTCCTTGGCAAATCAAACTGAAATGTACAAGTGAGATTGTGCAAACAAATAGTAATTAGCCACTAAATTTAAAAGTTACAAATTGGCTTGAGGTTGCATTGGTCAAACCAACCTAGCAATGATTTAGAGCAAGGCTGCCCAAACTTTCTCTTATAAAGGGCGAAAAACCAAACTTGATTGAGGGCTGTGTTGAATATACCATATATTTGAATGTGTAATTTCCTAATTTATTTGCCAATATTTAAAAATAACTAGAAAACGAACATATTAATGATGCATTATCATTTGTAACGTTGTATAATGAACTTACTATAGTAAAAACATAAACAATCCCATTAATAACACAATGGAGATCAATGCTGAATACACTAGTCGAGCTGCTCCTGCCTTTGCCTTGATTTGCTTACTGATGTCTTGTGCATTGTCCTCTATCTGTCAAATGGCAGTATTTACATTTTAAAAGTTTGATTCATTTACAACATTTAATTTTAATAGCTCCTCGATTAAACAAATAAACAAAAGATTATGCTAAACTGGAAATGACAATCTCTGTCAAAGGCATTTGCCCCAACCAACTCCCTTTCATTCTGCCTCTTTTTTCAGATAGGGCCAAATTATAGGTTACCGTGGGCCAACTTTGACCCACGGGCCCTACTTTGGGAACCTCTGTTTTAGAGTGTAGGAACTTGTTTAAATTAGTTAACACAAGATTTTGTTTGTTTAGATGTTGGGTTGTTTTAACCCAAAAATTGAGTCAAATATGGATAAACTCCACTGTTGGGTTAAAAAGTGCAGTTTAGTTGGCACGATAGCTTTCCACAATTATACCATGCTGATATATAGCTCAACAGCACTCAGAATGTGACGAGTTCAAGTTTCACCTTGAGGACCTTTCCCAATCCTGTCCCTCTCTCTCTCTCACTTCATGTCTTTCTGACAAATAAAGGCAAAATGGCAAGAACTCAATCTTGAAAAAGAGTGTAGTTTAAATTTAATTGAAAAAATAACCCAATGTTGGGTTTGTCCATATTTGAGCCAACGTTTGGTTAAACCAGCCCGATCTCCCAAGAAAATGTGACTATTTATCGTATTGTCAGAAAAGTGGCCAATATATACAATTTCATTCATATGAAAACATATGATTTTTAAATAGAGGCATGTCTCATAACCCAACCCTTCCTTGGCAAATCAAACTGAAATGTACAAGTGAGATTGTACAAATAAACACCAATTAGCCACAAAATCTAAAAGTTACAAATTGGTTAAACCAACCTAGCAATGTTTTAGAGCAGGGGTGCTAAAACTTTCTTATGAAGGGCCAAAACCAAACTTGATTGAGGGCTGTGGGCCGAAGTTGAATATACCAAACCGTGTTACCATAAATTTGCTGTGTGTAATTTCCTAATTTATTTGGTCAAAAATAACTAAAAAATGTTGCTTCAAAACATATTAATGATGCAGTATCATTTTATAATGAACTTATTATAGTAAAAACATTAACAATCCCATTTATAATACAATGGAGATCAATGCTGAATACACTAGTCGAGCTGCTCCTGCCTTTGCCTTGATTTGCTTACTGATGTCTTGTGCATTGTCCTCTATCTGTCAAATGGCAGTATTTACATTAAAAGTTTGATTCATTTACAACATTTAATTTTAGGAGCTCCTCAATTAAATAAAGAAACAAAAGGTTACGTTAAATTGGAAATGACAATCTCTGTCAAACGCATTCGCCCCAACCAACTCGCTATCATTCTCTCTCTCTTTTCAGATAGGATGGCAGGCCAAACCATATGTTACCATGGGCCAACTTTGGCCCGCAGGCCCTAATTTGGGCAACTCTGTTTTAGAGGGTAGGAACTTGTTTAAATTAGCTAACACAAGATTTTGTTTGTTTAGTTTGTTCTAAAATTGAACCCAAATGAAACGAAAGATTCATGCTTAAACTTTCCATTCACCTGTTGTGAATTCATTTAATGTCCAAAGAATTGTTTAAATGCATGAAGCGTCACTAACTCAGTTATCAAAAGATTCTCTTTTTGTTTAGTTTGTTTGACAACCAAACTCGATGAAAATGAAAAATTCATGCTTAAAAGTTCTCCATTCACCTGAAAATACCAGCCACCAATTCCTTTTACAAACTATTCATGCTGAACTCAAGCGTGTCCAAGGGAACGGTTAGCGGGCGTCGCAGTGTGTGTAGTTGTGCACACAGCCCTTTGGAGCCCGTCCGCGTGTCCATCCCTTTGTGGCAGAATGTTGCCTCCTCATTATTGCGTGTCTGAATAGAGCAGGAGCGGCAGCATGTAACCCACACTGATTAGCGATCCGGGCCCCTCTGATGTTCTCCCTGTTGAAATTCATGGGGACTTCTTGTTATCGCTCCTCTCCAGCCTCCTTTCATTGGCTTTGAAAGTGCTGCCATCCCTGCCTCTCAACTTCTCCAGACTTTGTAAATCTAAAGACGCAGACTGTTAGACAGCACTCACTTCCTCATGAGTGCCCAGAGAGCTTTTCACCACTGTCCAATCTTTAACAGAGGGCCGTGGACGTTTCTTTAGGCTAAATGAGACCGGTTGCTCTCGGTTTTTTCCCCCCCTTTCAGTTTTTTTTCTCTCCTGTCTTCTTTCTTATACAAATGCTCACTTTTGTTATGGCTGAATGTGATGGTGTTCTCTATGCTTGTCAAAGCTCCTCTGTCCCCTTTCCCCTACTGAGTCCCAGAGCAGTTTTTGGTGAGTGATTATCAGTGGTGATAGGATGTTTATCGAGCACGCTATGCAGTGTATTTGCTCCCTGTAAAGCAAATTGCAATTTAATAAAGGCTGCTGGCTGCATGAAATATGAGCTGTTTGACTGTGGCCCTGAAGAGTGCAATGCAAACAGTGTTTCAGTACCACAGACAGCACTCGTCTCACTCTATACTCGTGTTCAGCACTGAATGAACATGAATGAATGCAGCGTGCTTCTGTCATTTGGCTGTCATTAGAAAATCTTTTTTTGGTGAGTTATTGATTTGAATGCTAAAAATGAAGCATTTAATGAAGCGCACTAATCTTCTGATCACCATAAATTGACATGGAAAGAGGATATTTGACATCTCAATTGATATTTAGGAAGAGTGGCTGAAGCGAATTCATACCTGCTCTATCAACACAGGATTACAACTCATACAGTATAAAGTGGCACATAGGCTATTATACCAAAGCTAAACTCAACAAATTTTCCCTTCAATTTCCCCATTATGTGACAGATGCAAGAGCTCAGAGGAAATGTATGCTCAGACTTTTTGGTTTGTTTTAGGAGAAAACATTAGTTCAGATATTGAATTAACCCTGTATGGATGCTCTGACCCTGTGTTAGCATGGTCACATAATCAGCAAATGACTATCATGTTTAGTATGGTGGTGGCTCAAAGGGTGATCTTGATAGATTGGAAGTCCACTTTACCACCTACTTTTCATATATGCCTGACTGAAGTGGTTGCTGCTGAATTCATTTTGCTAGGGCAGATGCTTCTAAAAAGTTTAAAAAGAATCTTGGGCCTTATCCTTGCTGTTGAAAGTAGGGCACTTATGATTCATGGACAGTTTTACTCTTACTTTTGCACTCCATTTTCAATGTTTTGTGTTTGACCAAGTAAAAATTGATGGTGTATATTATTTACTCCATACGGTGCATGTTTGGATAGACTGGTGTTTTATTATCTTTTCTTTTTGTTTATTATTATTATTATTATCATTATTATTATTATAAGCCTTTTTTCTATGTAATATGAATGTATATTATAATAATGTATATTATTATAGTAACTTTAAGATTTAAATATGATTATTTTTTGATATATCATAATAATGTTTATAGAGAAAAAACATTAACAAAAGAAAATAACAAAACGAAAGTAAAATAATAAAATAAAATCTCTGTTTGCAAGGCATTATTTGGGCTTTAACTTGATTAAAACCTGATTATATTTTAAGTTGCACATAAAACTCTTATTGGAGTACAATTTGCAAAAAGTAAAATTACAAAACCTTGTTATTTTATTACTGTATTGTTTGTATTGTTACTTGACCGTGCTTTGTAATTATTTGCAAAATAAAAAATTAAATTATTTCCTTTTTTTGTTATCATTTGTATAAAAAATATTATAGATCATATAAATGTTTTTTGTTCTGTTTTGTGTGGTTATAAATAAAATATAAAAATAAAATTGAAAAAAAGGCCAACTGTTGAAACAAGACGTTCCCTAAAAAAAGAAAAAAAAAGAAGCACACCATTGTACAGTAGTTTGTTTTTATTGAGGTCAATTCAACAGTTGTTTCAGTTTGTTCGATACAAGTTAATTGAGACACTTAAACAGTAGAGATTTGGTGTATTTTTTCGTTGCTTACATACATCATTTTATATGTTTATGTGTTTGCATATATAATTTTTAAATGTGAATTATAATATAATATAATATAATATAATATAATATAATATAATATAATATAATATAATATAATATAATATAATATAATATAATATAATATAATAGTAGGTAGTGCTGTCGCCTCACAGCAAGAACGTCGCTGGGTGGAGGTTCGAACCTCGGCTGGGTCAGTTGGCGTGTCTGTGTGGAGTTTGCATGTTCTCTGGGTTTCCTCTGGGTGCTCCGGTTTTCACATGTTCAAAGACATGCGGTACAGGTGAATTGGGTAGGCTAAATTGTCTGTAGTGTATGAGTGTGAATGAGTGTGTATGGATGTTTCCCAGAGATGGGTTGCGGCTGGAAGGGTATCCGCTGCGTAAAAATGTGCTGGATAAGTTGGCGGTTCATTCCGCTGTGGTGACCCCGGATTAATAAAGGGACTAAGCCAACAAGAAAATGAATGAATGAATAATATAATAAGTAAAGTGTGACACGGGGACGCAGTGGGTAGCACGTTCGCCTCACAGCAAGAAGGTCGCTGGTTCGAGCTTCGGCTGGGTCAGTTGGCGTTTCTGTGTGAATGAAATGAATGAATGAATGAATAAAAAAAATATTATGTAATATATGTATAAAAATATTTATATTTAAAATTTTAACGTATATTGTTTGAATATGCACTACTTTTATTTCAAACAAATTCTCTTTAACTTCAGTCATGAAACTAAAAAAACATTTCCCACAAAAATATTAAAAAGAGCAACTTATTTCATAAATGCAACAATAAAAGATTATTTCATGAACACTGAAGTCTGCACAGAAATGAATGACATTTAAAGTTTTTAAAAAGTAAAAACTCTTGAAATTGTAACAATTTTTACTGTATTTTTATTTAAATAAATTAAACTGCTTAAATCTTACTGACATATTTATTTTTAATATTTTACACTTTGTAGTTAATGTAACAACTAGAGTTGTTTGTTGATGCCATCATAGGTTGCTGGAGTCATCGAAAGGGTTTGCAATGACGGAGTTGTGGATGAGGATGAAGAGAGGCAAGTGAGCGAGGAAGTCAAGAAGGTCGAGAGAGTGCAGATTGCGAAGTTCGCGTCTCACCGAAGCCTCATGTTCTGGCCTGATGCCTCCTGCCTTGAGCTCCACCAGCAGCTGCTCAGCCTCAATGCAGCCCTCTGGTGCCACAGTGCCCCCTGTCTGAGCCTCCAGCAGGAACAGGAATAACTGCTGCAGAACGAGCACACATTCTCAGGTTAGTTTGACAAACTGAGAAGTTTTTACTCTGCATTTTTGAAAGGTTTCATGTACAGGCAACTACACTATCAAAATCAATCACTATGCACATGGATTTCTCAAAAAATGACTTAAAATGCTGTAATATGCATGCCAGGCTAGTAGTTGGCAAAGTTACCTTGTAAAAAAACTCTACATGTTTGCGCATGTATTGTTGCTTTCACAAATCTTTGTTTTGTTGTTTAAGGCAATAAGGCAGGGGTGCCCAATTTTTTTCTTATGAAGGTCCATAAACCAAACTTGATTGAGGCAAGTGGGCCAAAGGGAAATATAGTTTCCATGGGTAATTTCCTAGTTTATTTAATAATGTTTGGAAATGGCTATAAAACATTGCTTTATATTAACTAATACAGTTTTTTTTTAAGACAAAACAATCTCATTTATGCACTAAACAAGGAACTAAACAAGGGCAAAGAGGCAGAGTGTGAGCGGAGCTACAGACGCCTGCTAGCATTTTGCTTAGACAAGCTTTTCTTTGGGAGAAATGCTTAATATTTTATTACCTGCGACTCGGTTGTGTTCTGAACACATGTGCTTAGTTGTACACTATATAAATAAAGTGTTTAGACTTTTAAAAACACTGTTGTAATACATCGAGCGGCTAAGCATTGTTCTTATGACGTTTTTCTACAGGAGCAAATCGCAAATTACTTCCAAACACTTAAAATATAGTCTGTGTTAGTTAATGCAAGGCTATAAGTATATAATTTCACTCACCTGAGAATGGAGGCCACATGAATGGTTTGTGAGCATGCCATATCATCTGATTATTGTAAGAAATAATTGCAAAAAGCAACTGACTGTGTAAAGCCACATAAAACAAAACAAAAATACGATGTATATGCCGAGTTCAGCGGCTAATCAGCCGGAATCAGCTGAGGTGAAGTGACGGCGACCAGCAAGACCTAGCTGTCACTTAAGTGGCCACGCCCTTAATTATGCAGACTTAATATAACTTAATGTACACAAAACAAATGAGTTATAAAAAAATTCACCCCCCTCACAGTTGTCATGAAGGGTAATATTAGCTATACAGTATGAACCAAAATTGTTCTTTTTTTCTTTTTTTTCTGCTGTAAAGTTGGCCATTTTAACAGTGGGCTCAATAGAAGTTTGCACTATTATGGAGCCAGGATGGGCGGAATTTAGATGAACTGCAGTTTCAGTTACTTCTGTATTTGCTTCACGAGGGAGAGCGGGAGGTTGCCACTTGGTCCCAACCCTCTCCATCATACTTCTCTCAGATGGGATGGTGGGCCAAATCAAACGTTTGGCCCACGGGCCCTACTTTGGGCATCTCTGCAATAAGTTTGAAACATGTTTGAAGCTTTTTGGTTTTGGCCCTCAAATTCATTATGTAAATAAATAGTTCAAATGCATTATTGTTGGTTTTATTTTTTTTTTTTAACAAAAATGAACAGCAAAAGTTTGTTACTAAATACTTTGAGTGTACCTTGTTCTGATAAATATCGTTACTGTGTTTAATGTAGTAGGATGTATATTATTACGTATAGTAGCTTTAAGATTTTAATATTATTATTTTTTGATATATCACAATAATGTTTATAATAAGATAAAACAAACAAGTGAAAATAACACAAAGCAAAAGTAAAATAATAAAATAAAATGTCTGTTTGCAAGACATTATTTGGGCTGTATCTTGATCAAAATCTGATTATGTTTTAAGGTGCACATAAAACAGATTATTGGAGTACATTTTGCAAAAAGTAAAACTACAAAACTTTGTATTGTTACTTGACAGTGCTTTCTAATTATTTGCAAAAATTACTAGCATTTTTACAGTGCACTGAAAGTAGTTTCAAGGTAAATCCTACACCATTATATTTTCAGTACAGCATACAGTCCTCCATTCACATGTCCAGATCATAGATCACATACATTTATCACCTATTGCACACTTGCATAGTCAGTGCACCGCTGTGTGTTTAATGTATGTGTGTGTGTGTGTGTGTGTGTGTGTGTGTGTGTGTGTGTGTGTGTGTGTGTGTGTGTGTGTGAAAGCGTGCTCTTTTCACACGTGTGCTTGAAGCGGCTCAAGTTACAGCGGCCTTTTCCTACTCTTCTTTGAGCGCACCTGTTTGCACAGTTAAATGCATCCGAGGTAATGACTAAAAGTGAGTGTGTGTGTGTCTATATGTGTGTGTCCCGTAATCCCCTGGCAAAGTGCCCACTCTTCTCTCCTCTCCCTCAATAACAATTCAAACCCGGCTCACTCTGTAATTAGCCTCACCTCTCCACCTATAACCCCAAAACCAGGCAGAGGCTCAGTTTCCCCGGCCTCCGCCATCAACTTTTAAGTCTCTACGCTTTTTTTTCAGCAGCCTGTTCAATGGGTCCGCTCGGGTCTTGCTGCTGAATGGCCACCTTATACCTCTGCTTTATCTGAGATGAGCAGTATGTCTTTGGCTGATTACAGAGCACGCTGCACTGGATGTACACTGCCGGCTACTTTAATGAGATTACAGCCTGTAATCCATGAATACGAGGGAGGGAGAAAAGGTTGAAGAAAAAGCGAGAGAAAACCCCATTTCTCTTTTTTATTTCGTCTCTCAATGCACATGCAAGGTGCCTGACGGAAACAGCTAGTTTTACTAAGCCTGCGCTTGAGTTGTCCTTTAAAGTCTCTGTTTCCACTGTAATTAGCGAAGGTGAGGGAGAACGAGGGACAGAATTGCTAAATGATCAGGAACAGTTTGCTAGCAAGTATGACAGATGTTCATTTTTGTACTTCAATGCCAATAGGAGGTTGATAGAAGAAGACAAACAAACAATACCTTGGCTTTGTAAAGCTTCATCTGCAGAGACTTGAAATCCAACTTGCTGATGAGGGAGCGCATGAAGTCGCTGTGAATTAAAAGAGAAGTCACTGAGATTTTTGATAAAGTTCTTTGATAAAATAATAATAATATCAATAATAGAATAAAATATTTCATAATTTAGATATTAAAAATATATATTGTTATTAAGTTCTTATAATTGGATTAATTGTTTCTAAATTCTTGCTGAAGGCATTTTGGCCCATTCTTCATTAAATTTTTCCAGTTTAGTCAGGTTTGATGGGTGCCAAGCGTGAACTTTTCAAATCAATCCATAGATTTTCGATGATGTTCAAGTCTGGGCACTGGGATGGCCATTCTAGAACATTGTATCGTGTCTAAGCATGAATTTCTTGGTAGATCTGGAACTGTGCTTTGGGTCACTGTCCTGCTTAAACATCCAATCCTGTCGTAACTTGAGCCTCTTGATTGATTCCTAAACATTGTTCTTCAGAATCTGCTGATACTGGGTGGAATCAGTAGGACCAGTGGGTTACATGTGGGGGCTCATCAGGGATGGGAGTGAGGTTTAGGGGGGTGAGTGTAACAGAGGCCAGCTAGCGAAGTGCTATGCAGGTAAACCTTACTCCTCTGACTTCAAAATGTGCTCTAGCGACAGACGCTACAGGCCATGGTCTTTAGGGGGGTAAGTGTAACAGAGGCCAGCTAGCGAAGTGCTATGAAGGTAAACCTTGCCGATTCGATCCCAGCTCAGAACGAGATGGGTGCAGTAGGACACGTGGGTTACATGTGGGGGCTCGTCCGGAATGGGAGTGAGGTTTAGGGGGGTGAGTGTAACAGAGGCCAGCTAGTGAAGTGCTAAGCAAGTAAACCTCACTTCTCTGACTTCAAAAGGTACTCTAGCGACAGACACTAGAGGCCATGGTCTTTAGCTTCCTTGTTAGAGCAACCGACTCCCATACAAGGAATCGCAGATTCAATCCCAATAAATATATATATATATTTGTGTGTTTATATTAAATTAAATTGTCAAAATAAAAGTTCTATTGTCATCTTCACTTGACAATTATTATATAATTAACACACATATTTACAGATTTACAAATGCATATATTTTATTTTATACATTGTAAAAAACTTGATTATTTACTTTACTAAAAAAGTCAGTATACCTGCTGCCTTAAAAGCGACAAGTTGACTTAAAATTTAAACCTGCTGTAATTTCAACCTGTTGAATTTGTTTTATAATTTTTCACATAGTTCTTTTACTTAATTTTAAGACAAAGGGTTTACTTACTTTCTCAGAATAAAGTCATATTATATTATCTTACCCATATTATATGTTATTAGTGGTATACTACTATTATTGCTATACAGCATATATACATTTAAACAATTAATACACCAGTATTTAAGTATAATTAATATATTTGTTTAAAATTGTACCCAAATGTTCCTCTCCTCCATCAAATCAGTGGCGTTGATGGGGTTATTCAAGGATAGCTGGTAAATGTTGCCATATTTTTGGCGGGTACTTTTCCAGCAGGACCAAATCGTGTGGCGCTTTATTTTGGGTGGGGGTCGGTGGGGGGGCAATGATGCTAAAGTGTTCTGAGCCCATTGTGGTTGCTCATTATGCCCTGTCCCCTAAAACAATGATCTCGGACACAAGGCCAACCCGCCACTATAACGGATAAAAAAAAACCCTGCCCCAGCATGAGGAGGGTGTTTAGGGGACACGCTCTGCAGCAATGTGACCAACACACACCTACACAAATATACACTTGCACGCGCACACACTGGGATAATTGCTTTGAGGCAGCAGCTATTGAGTTGGGACAGAGCTCCACTGTCCAGCGTGTGGCACAGCGATGGTCATCCCCGTGCTAACGAGCCCTGCGTTCACAGAGAGCATGCTGGGAGGAGAATAGCCGCTGCTATGCCACCCTGCTATTGGCCCGTTGACCCAGGCTAGCGGAAAGGCAGGGGGGTTGATGGGAATGAGTGGAGACAGGCCAGCTAATGATCATTAATTGCACTTGGTTTGCAGAAAAAGAGCCCAAACTGCAGCATGGATAATAGCCGGGGCATCGGAGAGCGCGCCAGAGACAGAGACGAGGATAATAGCAGCTCTAACCCATTTCTATTGTTGGACCCCATCACTGCGGACCTCACGCTTACGTAATTGCCAAAGTTTTGGCGGTTCTGGCAGGGAGGGGGGCTCAGATTGCAAGATATGGTTGGATTTTTGGAAAAAGGGGGTGGAAACGGGTGACCCACTTAACGTTTGGGTGGATGTAGTTGTTTTGACAAGCAGGTTTTGGCGGTAAGAATGTTTATGTTTTGGACCGGGTCAAAGAGTGCAGAAGAGTGAGGGAGGCAGGATGCTAAAGGAGGTCGTTTCAGGTTTCCCTCCTTTTTTTCCATGTTGTAATTGGTGCAGTGAGTCACGCAGTTGAATCAGTTCAATTAAGGCATAGATTTACTGTTCTAGTCACTGGAAGTGAACCTGCGGACAAATGCCCACCCAGGATGCTTGTACCTGCCAACATCCCCCACCCCCTTCTCCTACCCTCCCAAAAAAGCTCAAATGTGAATTTTGATGGAATCTGCTTCTGTACAGAAATGCGGTGGTTGATCTGAACGTGCCAAAACACAGACAGATGGCGAGATCAAAAGGTGACAGGAGAGATTTTGGACAAACAAGCCATCAGGCTGGATTTTGTCACTGTAATGAGTGAGCATGGGTGTATTTCAGCTAATGAATGGGGTCAAATCTATATCAAGGTTCAGATGAGGTTGATGGAAAAGGTTAAAGCTCATAAATGTCCCTTTTGTGTCTATTCCAAAGAAACACCCTTGTTGCATTTGTCCACTAGTGCAGGGAAAAGACATCGCTCACATGCTCAAAGAGCAATGCCGTAAATCAGAGAAGAGGCGTGACCCCGAATCCCCTTGCACACATAACCCAGGAAACCCAGAATGGGCCCCTGCGTTGAGTGGAAGCTGTTAAAGATCCTAAAAAAAGTAGCTATGAAAGAGCCTGTGTGTGGGAATCTCTGGCATATGGGCTGTAATGTAGCATCATAGCCAAATGCCCCCAAACCCTCATCACAGTAATGGACTTCAAGACGACACACGACCGCACAAGATGTCACGGATCACCCTCAAATCGCATGGAAAAGAAGCGCCAATATGTATGGTTTACTGTATATGATGTTGTATTTTGTAAAATCAAATCGTTTTGAGGCCTATAAATTTTTGTTTTCTCACACAGACACTCATGATGTATTTATGGAAGGTCAGTGACTCCTCTTGTAACTCTATTGTGTGTTGAATGCTTGGCCTGGTGACTCACTCTAGCGTGGCTATTTTCTGGGCCAGACTGGCTACTACAGCAAACAGGCGCAGATCCGTAAGGCCTTCGGTCACTCTGAAATCAACCAGCTCCAGAATCTGTGAATATATTTAAATATAAGTTAAAAAATATTCAAATTTAGACAAAAAAAAATGTAACTTTCTATAAAAAAATGATGACAAAAGTCTTGTCGCCTATCCAAGTTTTAGGACCAAAAAATAATAACTTGACTTCTAGTTGATCATTTAGTATCAGAAGTGACTTACTGTATATGAAAGGCAAAGGCCTCTAGATTACGCTTATTTTACCAAAATAAAATATGATCATGCCTTGATTTTTAATTATTTCATTAGGACAGTAAGGTCTGACTTTGCTTAGACAAAATTCTTGTCACTTAACAGAAAAATAAACAGTATAGAATATAAAGTATAGAATATAAAGTTATAAATATTGTCGGCAGCTATAGCTCTCTGCAACTCTCACATGGTCGCCCACTGAAGCTAAGCAGGGCTGCGCCCGGTCAGTACCTGGATGGGAGACCACATAGGAAAGCTAGGTTCCTGCCGGAAGTGGT
This sequence comes from Danio kyathit, assembly GCA_903798195.1. NCBI lineage: Eukaryota > Metazoa > Chordata > Actinopteri > Cypriniformes > Danionidae > Danio > Danio kyathit. The sequence goes on from LR812522.1 coordinate 21,037,341, forward strand.
GTTAGTGAGGCCAGCAGGGGGCGCCCAACCTGCGGCCTGTGTGGGTCCTAATGCCCCAGTATAGTGACGGGGACTCTATACTGCTCAGTGAGCGCCGTCTTTCGGATGAGACGTTAAAACGAGGTCCTGACTCTCTGTGGTCATTAAAAATCCCAGGATGTCCTTCGAAAAACCCCGGCATCCTGGCCAAATCTGCCCACTGGCCTTTGTCCATCATGGCCTCCGAACCCTCCCCATATCATAATTGGCTTCATCACTCTGTCTCCTCTCCACCAATCAGCTGGTGTGTGGTGTGCGGTCTGGCGCAAAATGGCTGCCGTCGCGTCATCCAGGTGGATGCTGCACACTGGTGGTGAATGAGGAGATTCCCCCCAATATGTAAAGCGCTTTGAATGCCCAGAAAAGCACTATATAAATGTAAGGAATTATTATTATTATTAAAGTCATGGTGCAGAGGAAAAAGAATTAATATTGTGTATGACTCCCATGAGCTTGGAGGACTGCATCCATACATCTCTGCAATGACTCAAATAACTTACTAATAAAGTCATCTGGAATGGCAAAGAAAGCGTTCTTGCAGGACTCCCTGAGTTCATCAAGATTCTTTGGATTTATCTTCAATGCCTCCTCCTTCATCTTACCCCAGATATGCTCAATAATGTTTACTTCTGGTGACTGGGCTGGCCAATCCTGGAGCACCTTGACCTTCTTTGCTTTCAGGAACTTTGACGTGGAGGCTGAAGTATGAGAAGGAGCACTATCCTGCTGAAGAATTTGTCCTCTCCTGTGGTTTGTAATGTGATGGGCAGCACAAATGTCTTGATACCTCAGGCTGTTGATGATGCCATTCACTCTGCAGATCTCTCACACGCCCCCATACTGAATTTAACCCCAAACCATGATTTTTTCCTTCACCAAACTTGAGGATTTCTGTTAAAATCTTGGGTCCATGTGGGTTCTAATAGGTCTTCTTCATTGGAAAAATCTACCTTCTGCCACTTTTCCAAATGATCAACTAGAAGTCAAGTTATTATTTGTTGCTCTTACAACTGGGATCGACGACAAGACTTTTGTCAGGTAGTGTATATTTATAATATATGTAATTCTTGTTTATTATTTAGTTTTTTAATATACAAACAGCACTGGAAGAAATTAAGAGACAACTTCAAAGTTCATGATCAATTCTCTGAGTTGATCATTTATAGGTATATTTGAGTAAAATGTTTATTTGGGTTTTGTTTTATAAACTACTCATAATGTTTCTACAAAATGATAAATAAGAACATTGTCATTTAGAGCATGTATTTGCAGAAAGTGTTGATAGGTCAGTGTAAAATGTTTCATATTTTTATGTATGCATGTAATACAATATTTAATACCCGAAAGCATAGTATATTTTAAATTTGCCTATTGTAATTTTCAGATTTTTTCCGAAGTTGTATATAAAATTGTATAGCTAAAAAATGACATATTATGATGAAAATGTAGAATAAAATATAAATTTTAAATAGATGCTTCTGATAATTTTCTAACTCTTCTATAAGTTTCTTATAACCAGCCTTATATCCTGAAGTATGGTGTAAACAGGTGTATTTTTGCTGTTTGCTCAGATATGGCCTTGCAATATGCAGATTGGCCTTTCAGTATGCACAGGGCACAGATTTTTTTACGGTGTTTGCACTGTTACTTGATTTGCATGAATCCTTTAATGAATGATGACAGTAAATGCAAATAAATGCTTTATCAGCAGGCTCAGATCATCCTTAGTAAATTGCCTCTCAGATAATTAAGAGATATGTGTATTGCTGTGAAGGCGGTGTTCACCCTGTACACATATATTTCTTCTTCTTCAGTCAGAAGTTCTGGGGGAATGATCTCTTTGAGGGCCAGAAGTACTTGCAGACAGCTCAGATAACCATCTCCATCACTATCAGCCTGCGGGCACATGATTATTATTACAGTAAGAGGGAAGGCAGTTAAGTGATTACTGTCATTGTGAGCTATGAAAATGAGCAAACCAGTTCTTTGAGATGAGGAAATTGAGGGATTTTTTTACTCACTGTCTCAAAAGCCCTTTTGTAAACAGACAGCTTTTCCTGATTGAGGATGCAGTACTTAGCCAGAAAATCGACTGAAAAAAGAACACAAAAGTATTAACTGGGATGAACTTGATAATACGGCTGAATACATAAAAAATGCACTGAAATATTAATTTAATGCTGAAAAATGGTAAGGTTAAAACCTGTTAATTGGTTACAGTAAGATTCCTCTTATATACAGCAAATAACCTTACTTGGTAATTTATAGTACTGTTGTATTTGCAGATTTGGAAGTTAAAAATGACAATTTATTGTGTAATTTGCAGTGTAAAAGGGTAAACTCCCAGATTTTATTGTTTTTCATATAGAAATGTTTTCATATAGAAACATTGGTGTTTTATGTTAAATCTAAATATGTTAAATGAATGTTTATTGCAATAGTTTAGTGTTGTGTTTTACCTGAAAACATACTGTAATATTGCTTTAAATATGTGCCAGAAAATGTACTGTCAACTCTAAATGTACAGGATTATTTGATTCTCTTTTACTCACCAGGCATGCAGTTATTTGATCAAAATCAAGTTTATTATATAAACAGTATATTATATAATATTGTTATTTAATTTTTCCAAATAATGTTTATATTTTCAAATATTTTCAAACTTTCCTGTTATTTCAAAGCTGAATTTCTAGCAGCCATTACATAAGTCTTCAGTGTCATTTCATTATTGTTATCTTTGATAACAATTGAGCAGTTTTTCTGCTTATTATAAATCAAATATTTAAAACAACTTCTTTTATTAAGAGATAGTTCACTCTAAAATGAAAATTCTGTCATATTTTGCTCGCCTTTCACTTTTTCAAAACCTGTTTTTTTCTTCTGTTTTTTTTTATATTATTTTTGCTGCTTGTTCAAGCCACTTATTTAAAACTAGCTTAAGCAACACAATTGTTGAGATTTATTTTAGGACAGGTTAATTGTTTTATGTCAGAGGGCCCGTGCCGGCCAGCAGTGCCCCTGGTTCAATCCACTTACATTTGTTAACTAAATCAATTTGTGTTGTGACAGCATAACTTAATTGTGTGGAACCCTGCATTTTTCAGAGTACTAATTGTTATTTCCTACTATGAAAGTGGATGGGTTCTTTAGTGTTCAACAGAACAAAGAAACTCATAAAGGGTTAAAATCACATGAGTGTGAATAAAAGATGAGGTAATTGTCATTGTTTAGAACAGAAAAAGTTTGTTTTCTAAAGGTCTTGCTGTCACTTTTGATCAATTTAATGTGGGGATGTCAAACTCAATTCCTGGAGGGCCGCAGCCCTGCACAGTTTAGTTCCAACCCTGCTTCAACACATTTACTGGTAGGTTTCCAACAAGCCTGAAAGACTCAATTAGTTTGATCAGGTGTGTTTAATTAGGGTTGGAACTAAACTGTGCAGGGCTGCGGCCCTCCAGGAATTGAGTTTGACATCCCTGATTTAATGCATACTTGCTGAATAAAAGTATTACATTCTTACTAAAAAACTAAAATCTCTCTGACATCAAACTTGTAAACATTAGTGTTTTGCCAAAAAGAAGTTAAATCCACATATTAAAGAGAAAGCGCATATATAATGAAGCATTGAGTACATGGAGATGCAGATTCTAATGCATTTGACCACAGAAGCACAGACAGATGGGAATGAAGATTAAGATAAGTTAGGAAAAGGGGATCATGAACAGTAAAAAGTTGAAAAGAAGAAGCAGGAACAGGGAGGAAAGGAAGCTGTGGAGACCTCATTTAAGCTGCTGCCACTCCAATACATGAAACAAACAGGAATGATAGACAGAACCCACTGAATAATGGATCTATTCATGAGTGAGGCAGAAGAATAGGGAGGAAAGAGTTGATATCAGTGTGGATTTAAAGCACAGGGCCCAATGAGCTGCGGCCTGTTCACAGGGGGCCGATTCAATCTGCCATTTATCAGCTTACCCCTAATCAAACCCGGGCCTTGCATGGCCTCTTCCATTCACATGCAAAGCGTTACATTCGCATGTAGTCAACTTGACTTGTTAAGGCCTGATTGATCAAAACCTCTCGGTCCAGGGACGCACATCTGTTTGCAAATAACTGTGGCTTGCTGTCCCTCGGTGGAGCTTGGATTTAGCTTCAAATCTGCAACAGTGATCTGTTCGGATCATTGAGCTGATCTGCATTCACTGACTCTTTTTATCTGTACTCATCTGTCTCAGATGCTCCCAGGACACTGAATATACCATCTTGCTCCTGCTGCCACTGTCTAGATCTGATCTGATCTGATCTGGCCTGACTGGGTCAAACATGTGTATTGGTCTGATTTTGCATCTATATGTGAGATGTGCTCACATCTATGTACATCTATGTACTCATCTATCCATCAAAAGTTAATGAAATCCAAATTTACAATTTGCAATGTTTATTTTGATAGCACACATTGTTATTCTTTAGTTGAACAAAGAATCTGAGCAAAAAAAAATGTTTTGGTAATCTTGAATCAAAGTATGACCATTTGCTTCCACTTTTGGAGTGATGGTTCTTCTCTGTTGATGGCTTCAGACACAGTTTTCTTAACCATCCACCGCCCTCTTACCATTAGTTTGCTATGAGGGAATGATGCGCAAAAGAAAGGCCCACCCCCTACTCAATATTCTGTTTCATTTGGAAGTACGTCAACATACTGAAACAAAGGTCTCAGCAACTTCCAGTTTACAGACTTTAAATGTTTGTTTTATTTATTCATCCAGCCATATTCTGGATTCTCCAGGTCAATAATTAGCCTAAGAAACTTTAACAGAGTCATTTGTGAAGCTTTTAGGCACATTGTCCACTCCTGTCATTTCTAAATGAAAACTTTGAACTTTATACAATCAACAGAACCCATGCTTTGTGATTCTAAAGGAACATGCAATCTTTTATGGAGATTGAGCCATCGGTGACAATATAGCTGCTAAAAAGCTGTAAAATGCTACGTTTATACGACAGGTCAAATGGAGGCCAACATGGAATCTGCACCCCTAGAAATATGCAGAAAGCTCCTTATGTAAATGTGTGCAAATATTATATTATGTTATATTATATTATATTATATTATATTATATTATATTATATTATATTATATTATATTATATTACATTACATTACATTATATTATATTCATTCATTCATTTTCTTGTCGGCTTTGTCCCTTGCGGGGTCGCCACAGCGAAATGAACCGCCAACTTATCCAGCACGATTTTACGCAGCGGATGCCCTTCCAGCCACAACCCATCTCTGGGAACATCCACACACTCATTCACACTCATACACTACGGACAATTTAGCTTACCCAATTCACCTGTACTGCATGTCTTTGGACTGTGGGGGAAACCGGAGCACCCGGAGGAAACCCACGCGAACCCAGGGAGAACATGCAAACTCCACACAGAAACGCCAACTGACCCAGCCTAGCCGAGGTTCGAACCTGCGACCCAGCGACGTTCTTGCTGTGAGGCAACAGCACTAACTACTGCGCCACTGCGTTGCCCTATATTATATTATATTATATTATATTATATTATATTATATTATATTATATTATATTATATTATATTATATTATGTTATGTTATGTTATGTTATATTATATTATATTATATTATATTATGTTATGTTATGTTATGTTATATTATTCATTCATTCATTCATTCATTCATTTTCTTTTCGGCTTAGTCCCTTTATTAATTCACTGCGGAATGAACCGCCAACTTATCCAGCACGTTTTTTACGCAACGGATGCTCTTCCAGCCGCAACCCATCTCTGGGAAACATCCACACACACTCATTCACAGTCATACACTACGGACAATTTAGTCTACCCAATTTACCTATAGCGTATGTCTTTGGACTGTGGGGGAAACCAGAGCACCCGGAGGAAACCCACACGAACGCAGGGAGAACATGCAAACTCCACACAGAAACGCCAACTGACCCAGCCTAGACTTGAACCAGCGTACTTTTTTCTGTGAGGCGACAGCACTTATATTATATTATATTATATTATATTATATTATATTATATTATATTATATTATATTATATTATATTATATTATATTATATTATATTATATTATATTTATTATATTATATTATTCATTCATTCATTCATTTTCTTGTCGGCTTTGTCCCTTGCGGGGTCGCCACAGCGGAATGAACCGCCAACTTATCCAGCACGATTTTACGCAGCGGATCCCCTTCCAGCCGCAACCCATCTCTGGGAACTTCCACACACACATTCACACTCATACACTAAGGACAATTTAGCTTACCCAATTCATCTGTACTGCATGTCTTTGGACTGTGGGGGAAACCGGAGCACCCGGAGGAAACCCACGCGAACGCAGGGAGAACATGCAAACTCCTATATTATATTATATTATATTATATTATATTATATTATATTATATTATATTATATTATATTATATTATATTATATTATATTATATTATATTATATTATATTATATTATAATTTTAAAAGTAATTTCAGTAATAATATTCACTTATGTGCAAATGTTTAGATGATTTATGTACAATACAAATTGTAGAGAAATATTTTTTTTGGTCTGTGATTGGATTTAGTTGTTGAGAGATCTGCAGTAGCTTTGTTTAACAAACAGTGCTTGTGATTGGATTTGCATTTAAAACCTTAAAATTTGATCATATGATCAAAATCCTTCTACATAAATCTGCATATTTAAAAAAAATATCTTTATTTTCTTTATACAAATTTCTGTGCAAAAATGGCAAAAAAAACAAAAAAAAAACAAAGTCTGCAGATTCTGTCTCGCCATATGGTATGGCTGAAAATGGCCTTCATCATGTCCAATTTATGTATTTAAAAATAGTAAAAAAAAAAAAAAACATCTCTTCCAGGATTGCTATAATAAATAATAGTTTTTTTTATACATATTTTTATTTTAAACAATCATAAAAAATTATTTACATTAACCTCAATTACTATAAACATAAAAATCCTAGTGAGGGTTAACAAATAAAAGTAATTAATACTTTATGAAATAAACTTAATACAGCCTAAAAATTAAGCCTCTGAGTTTGCAGTTGATCAAGTACACTAAAATATTAACTAAAATATTCATTCATTCATTTTCTTTTTCGGCTTAGTCCCTTCACCAATCTGGGGTCGCCACAGCGGAACGAACCGCCAACTTATCCAGCATCTGATCCACGCATCGGATGCCCTTCCACCCGCAACCCATCTCTGGGAAACATCCATACACACTCATTCACAATCATATGCTACGGAGAATTTAGCCTACCCAATTCACCTGTACCGCATGTCTTTGGACTGTGGGGGAAACCGAAGCACCCGGAGGAAACCCACACGAACTCAGGGAGAACATGCAAACTCCACACAGAAACGCCAACTGACCCAGCCGAGGCTCGAACCAGCGATCTTCTTGCTGTGAGGCGACAGCACTACCTACTGCGCCACTGCGTCACTAACTAAAATATTATCTAATATGATCTCATATGCATTTTTTATTGTAATTTTACTGGAAAATGTGACAAAAACACTGATTACAGTCTCTCACCTTACAGTCTTACAATTTTAAAACAAAAAACACTCTGTGTTATTTTTCAAGGCTTATTTCTACAAATATAATATTAAGCCTGTATTCTGGTCTGCACCACTTTCTGCCTGTCTATAGCTGAACCAAATCCCTTATTTTACCTCCTCCCGAGGCCTTTGAACTTCACTATAGTCCTCTGTTAAACTCCACCAACGATGTCTCTTAGACCCCATCAGAGTGCTGCATCCCACCTTAGGCCACCGGTCCACTTGGGGATTTGTGGCTCATGGTTTGTATGTGTGTGTGTGTGTGTGTGTGTGTTTGGGGGCTCTGTGCCATGGAATCAAGGGAACAAAAGATGCACTGGAGTGAAAGATTGAGGGAGGAAGCACAGGCAAACGTGCGGGAAGGGGGATGGAGGGGGCACAAAGCTCCTCTGCTAAAACCCTCCCGCCTGATAGCCTTATCTGATTCTGCTTCAGCGGCTGATGGCTTTTTTTCCACCGTGGGCTTTGCAGCACACAGGTTGGGCCCTTTGGTGTGAAGCCTAGCAGAAAATGTTAATCAAGAGAAGAAGTCTTTAAAAAAAAGAGGTGGAGAGGGAGACACACACACAGAAAGGGAGATTGCAAGAACAGAACTTCTCTCGTAATCTGTAATGGGAGTGACGGCAATTCAGTAGCAAATGGAAGCTGGAGAAAAAGGGCAAGTGTGACAGGGGTGACAAGAGCCGGACGACTTGCACCCCGTCAACCACATTTGCGCATTTGTGCTTTGTTGCTCTCTTTTCTTTTCTTTTTTTCTTGATGGAGTCACTCTTCTGTGAGGGCTCAAGCTTGTATCATTCCACCCAAAAGGCTGAAGACGCCACAGAAAACTGCAGTCACATCCCATTTAACACTCAGTCTTCAGGGCAGAACTTCACAGCTGTTTCACTGCAGTGTACTTATTGGATGTCTTTCACGTCTGTGGCCAATGAATAATGGATGTGCTTTTCTGCTATTCTATGTGTGGCTATTTTTTACTGTCTTAGAAAACATAGGCACCTTCATTTATTTGTTCTGTCATTAGTGGCCAAAGTCAAGAAGAAAAAAAACTGATATCTTCCAAACTGATCTCACGAGGAAACGTAACCATTTTGTCAGTTTAGTGGCGGATTTGTTTAGTTGTATGTAAATGTCAGATTTTAAAAAGGAGGCATGGCACCAACCAAACCCCACCCCCAAACCCAATTGTCATTGATGGATAAGCAAATCTTAGTGAATTGTATAAATGAGATGGTACGAATTCATACGGATTAGCCAATCAAATAGTTACAAATTGCCATGCCATGTTGTATCTTCAGATTTTATTTAAATATATTGATGTTTTGTTGATATAGATTTTTTTATGCATTGTGTAGTTGTTGTTGGAGAGTGTAATTTTATATATATATATATATATATATATATATATATATATATATATATATATATATATATATCACTTGCGTTTAGGGGCTGTGTATAGAGAAAAACATTTTTGAATATTTAAAAACATGCACACATTTTAATGCCTACAATATAGGGATGCTACCTAATGTAAATTCTGGGCCAAAACCAAAGCTGAAAATATCTGGATGCACTTGGCTGCAAACCTTTTTTGCAAACCGTCAAGCCATTGAAGTGAATGGGTTTCATAGTGCACTGTTTTCCATGTCTATTAGGCTCATAATTTGGGCCATTTTTCCTTTTCGTCCAAAAATAAAAAATGTCATTTTTGTTAGATAATATTTTTGCAGACTGAAATGTGTTGCATCCCTACTAATATGTCAAAAATGTAACAAGTTTCTTATCTTGTCACATTAAATCTTACCATATTTTCATTTCATTATGTAAAAGTTTGAGAGGGAAAGTTGAACGATTTTCATCATGGTTATTATTGCTTCATAATGTTACACATTCCTTTACAGTTTCTATTTTTTTAAAATGATACTATTTATACTATTAGGACAGCACGGTGGCTCAGTGGTTAGTACTGTCGCCTCACAGCAAGAAGATCGCTGGTTTGAGTCCTGGCTGGGCCAGTTGGCATTTCTGTGTGGAGTTTGCGTTTTCTCCTTATGTTGGCATGGTGCTCTGGTTTCCCCCACATCCCAAGGATGTGCTATAGGTGAACTGAGTAAACCAAATTGGTGTATGAGTGTGTATGGGTGTTTCCCAATGCTGGGTTGTGGCTGAAAGGGCATCCATTTTGTAACACATATGCTGGAATAGTAGGCGGTTCATTTCACTGTGGTGACCTCTGAAATAGAGACTAAGTCGAAGGAAAATGAATGAATGAATTTATACTATTAATAATTGTATATACTATTTTAAACCAAATTAAATGTTCAGCTACATTCTATCCTACCTTGTTTCAATTTTAAATTGATGATTTCTGCTGGAATTTGCTTTTGTGGTACAGTAGACTGTACTTTAATTTGATTGGCCATTAAAATCGTTTTGACAAGTGCTGCTTTAGGCAGACCAGCATAAAGATTTAAAGGGCTCCTATTTTTCCCTTTTACAAGATGTAAGATAAGTCTTTGGTGTCTCTGTAAAGTTTCAGCTTAAAAAACCCATCAGATCAATGTTTATAGCCTGCTGAATATGTGAGTTTTGAGGTCTGAGGACACTGTAGCTTTTTTTGTTGGCTGTGCCTTTTAATGCAAATCAGCTGGTTTTCCCAGTTCACTGTTCAGACATGCATGTCTGCTTCTCATGCGTTACATCAAATATACAATCAGTCAGTGGCAGACACTAAGGAAGCAGAGATCCAGTTTATGATAAATATCACAGTAAGAAGTTTCCCAATTGTTATTTGATGTATTTGTTGTGGAGTTAATTCAAACCTTTCTGCAACAATGAGTCAACAAGTTCACAGTACACACATGCACACACGTTTAATTTTGCACTGTTTTTGCACGACAAGATACAAGTTGATACTGATTTATGGATATGCATTATGTTACTGTACAAAATCAAGCAGTTTTTTACTGTCTTTTCTTTATTACCAACATGGACTATTTAAAAAAAAAAATGTAAACTGATTCTGTTGTCAAATTTCCTGACTGTTGTCAAACTCATTCTTGAGGTGCATCTGATCACAGAGAGTTGGAACAGATCTTTTAATACCAGTTTCTTTGCAAATACTGCCTTGTTGATATGATTATATGCATTACTATACAGTATGAAGACATATAAATACGTGGCTCTCGATCAATTTGGTGGGCGGGGAAAACCACACTTCCACGTCACATGTCGATTGGCCTCAAAATGGCAGGAATTTGGATCTTAGTTTAACGTCAGGAAATTAAAAAAAGACACATTTATTGTTTATTTCACTCCAATAGGAAAGTAGATACACTATACTGTATCTCCACACAGTTCTGTCTAACAGCTTCCAAAAGTTGATTTTGCATCATAGGTGCTTTTTAAATTGTGAACCAAAGCAAATCTCTGTGTCACAGAGTACTGCAAGAATTTCAAATAATTGTATGTTTTATATTTCCTTTTATTAACAAAATTAAATTCCCCCCCAAAAATGGCAGTGGTGAGAAAATGAAGGCTAAGTACGCATCTGATCATAGCAGTATGTTTACGCGAGCTCTGCAATTCACCCCATAATGAGGTAACAAAATTACACTGTTTTGATAGTTTGATTATAAAGTATTTTAAGCAATTTTTAAGTTTTTAGCCACTTTATTTTTGTAATAATACTTAGGATAATTAATTAAATTTTAATAACTGATTATATTTCAATCAGTGTATACTTTAATGTGTTTTAAAAAAGCTTTTTGTTTCTTTATCAGTTTTACATAGTAAAAAACAAACCCACAAACAAAAACATTCAATTATAAGCTGTGGCTAACATGTATGCCAAATAAATGTATTAGTTAAATACCTTAACCTTAAAACCTTATTGTCCTGTTTTCTTCTTACATATTTTACTTCATTAATTAAACTTATAGACTCTTTAAATTGTAATATTGGGAAAATATCCCCTATGAACATCACTTTTGGCCACTACTTCAAGTTTATTTGTCATAAAAGTCGAAGATGCTACATTCTGACACACATTTCAAACATGCATTCCCGCTCAAAAACAACACTATCATCCGTAAACAGAGACTCATTGTGCATTATTTAGGCTGTTTTGTACCCGTGTTTATTTGTGTTCCATATTTAATCCCATAGCTTTGTTTAAGTTCATCATCATTCAGAAAGACTGCCTTACATAGTTTACAAACAAGGTCAAATTCAGTCTGCAGACTATGACCTCTTTTCTCAAATTGGGGTTGCTCTACATACAGTACATGTCAAAGCATGATAGTAGCTGTCAAAGCGGTATGTACTGCGTACTGTAAATGGACAAACCAAGTTTTTATTATTCTTAAATTTCTTTGACTATGCACACTTATAGATCCTTTATTAAATAAACATTTGATTTTATGTTTGCTAACAAATTGCAGTGGACACATGCAGAATTTGTTCTTTTATTTCATGCACTTTCCATTACAGTGTATTTTCTACCACATTTAAATGTTTTCATTGTGTGTAATAGCATTGTGGTTGTATAATGAGATTTACTTTTATTATTTTGGGGGGAAAAGGACTGTTTTTGCATTCTAATTTTATACAATTAAATAAAAAGTTTCATACTTGCATTATTACAGTTTTACTTCATTTGACAAAGTTAGATCAGTTAAAAATGGTACAAAAAAGTAATCAAAAGTTCACAATAAAATAAAAGTTATATTTTATACACCTCATATTTCAAGCTCTGCATTTTCTCTTCGTTAAAACTTTATGAGGATCCTACACTGTAAAAATATCTGTAAGTTAATTTAATTATTATTATTGTTATTATTATTATTATTAGTAGTAGTAGTATTTTTAATATTATTATTATTATCATTATTTATGCTTTGTAATGTCAAAGTGGGACCTTGACCTTTCCTCCAAAGTGACTTGAATGCTTTTGCAAAGTCATTTTAAATAGTTTGATGTGATATATTGTCTGTTTTGGTGTTGTAAATTACAATACAAAAACCTGGTAATAAACTGACAGGACTTTTTCTTGTTGTCTTGTTATTTGACAGACTTAATTCTCTATTATTTATTATACAATATAAACTGTTTTAAATCACTAAAACTTTAGTAATAGTCAAAAATGCACAGTTGAATTTTCATTATCAAAAGTCAACAGAGCAGAGAGCAGCATCCCATAATACAATTCACAACCGTAAATAAACAGAAAAACTGTAAATCATGAAATATGAAACCTGTTAATTAACAAATATTTTTTGTGTAAAAACTATTAAAACACTTTAAAATGATTTAACCATGTTTATAACTTTAAAGTAGTAATAAAATATTTTCCTTTTTTTTATAAACTTATGTCTGAGGCAGGCACAAGGATTTTAAAAATCTAGCATTTTTTCACATAACAAGCAAAATTAAATTAAATTAAATTAAATTAAATTAAATTAAATTAAATTAAATTAAATTAAATTAAATTAAATTAAATTAAATTAAATTAAATTAAATTAAATTAAATTAAATTAAATTAAATAATTAGGTATCACGGTGGCGCAGTGGATAGCACGGTTGCCTCACAGCAAGAAGGTCGCTGGTTCGAGCCCCAGCTGGGTCAGTTGGCATTTCTGTGTAGAGTTTGCATGTTCTCCCCGTGTTTGTGTGGGTTTCCACCGGGTGCTCCGGTTTCCCCCACAAGTCCAATTGGGTGGGCTAAATTGGCGGTAGTGTATGTGTGTGAATGCAAGTGTGTATGGGTGTTTCTCAGTGTTGGGTTGTGGCTGGATGGGCATCCGCTGCATAAAACATATGCTGGATAAGTTGGTGGTTCATTCCGCTGTGACGACCCCTGATTAATATAGGGACTAGGCCGAAAAGAAAATGAATAAATGAAAGAATAATAAATAATAACAATAATAAATTATTAATAAAAAGATAGATTTTTATCTTGACACAAAGCAACGTCAGAGTGTCTGTTTGGATGCTTTTGCTACATCTTTAACACATAATGTTTTACAAATTTTAAATAAAATTGTAGGCTAGAATGATAATCACATTTCTTTGAAAAATTAATAAATCAACCAATCAGTCAATCAATCAATCAATCAATCAATCAATCAATCAATCAATCAATCAATCAGTCAATCAATCAATCAGTCAAAAAATGCAAGCAAACATACATACAAACGAAAACCCAAGATTCAATATTTAAAAATTCAAGCAAAAAAGTGTCTCCATTAATGTTTAAATGGATATTAATAGTTATACATTTGAACAGTAGCGTAGGTGTAAAAACACGTTTAAATCACATTCCTGGCCTTTACTCTTCACATCTCACACAACACACACTTTGCATGCACCCTGTGTGCCACGTGCACGCCACTGCGGTGCTGCCCCAACTGACAAATAACTCACATAGGCCGTCCAGCTCTCTGCTGTGCTTCTTGATTATTCGAAATTTGGCACTGTACTTTGGTCCCTTTGAACAAATGCGGGGGGCAAATTTTGGCAGACCTTTCCAAGCAAGCTTTGTTGTTGGCCGCCGGACACGTGGCTCCGCCCCTTCGCTACCCATTAAAAAGAGGAGGGGGGAAAAACAAACAAAGACACACGCAGGCACCACACTCCTCCTGCTGCTGGCTGCATGCCATTTATTCTCAAACACACACACACACACACACAGACCACAATCCCTCACTAACCACTACACCCTGATCTCCACTGATAACTCCACAAAGGGCAAATCATCTGCTATAACTTATCTACAGCGATAACCCCACAATGGCCAAATCATCTGCCTTTATTGCTGCCGCTCTCCTTGACATTGTTCCTTTATTAAGGGCATTGTGGAAAAGCCCACTCTGTTTGGACGGGGCATAATAGAGTCTTTGACAGATTCACTTCTCTCCCTCTCGCTGTGAGCTTTCAAAACAGCGAGCATATTCCATGCTTCATGCTTGTCAATAGCAGGACTGTTTGTTTGCCTAGTCACTCTGAGCTAATGGTACACACACGCAGTTATTCTGTCCTTTAGCGCTACGCAAATAGCGCTTGCATAAAAGCACTGTAGCTCTACACACACACATGTACGTCTACACACACTTTCTGGTCTTTCAGGATGCTGAGCTTTTGAAGAAGCCATTCATCGGTGTAGAAAACAACAAGTGAGGCACATACATAGTACGCTAACCGCTAGCAAACTAGCAAACAAGCAGGGTGGGGCAGACTCAGGTCTACCAGGTGTTCCCTGTCAATGCTAACATTTATCTCCACTTTCTCCAAGTGACCAGAAGGAGCACAGATAAGGGCCATGTTTGGAATAGCAAACTCAACTACTTTTAGCAGAAAGCAGATTGTGCTACTGTGTTTTTGCATCTGGAATTGCATGCTATAGTAGTATTTACTGTGTATTTCTTAAGTATGTTAGTAAGAATGCGTACAGTATGAATTCACACATACACCACATCTGCATATAGAGTGCACGAATGAGATTCTGGTAGTAAAAAAATCATTTTCTCTATAGATAACTTGATTTTTAACTGATAAACATCTAATAACAGGCTTGCAGTGAGCTCTGTGGTTGTTAATTGGTTATATAAGTTCGTGCTTTGGTTGAACCCGTCAGTAAATGTTTTTAATATAGACATTTTAGCAGATAGACTACATTTACATAAACTATCAACATTTTACAGTAAACTCCGATGGAGTTGCAACAAGCGAAGTGCTCACAAAAACAAAACAAAAACACACAAAAAAATCCACTTTAGCTCCACCATTCACTGCACATAATGACAAGCCACACTGAACTCTTAAAATACTTAAATGTTTATGTATATATCAATGAACAAAGATGAATAATAGCATTATGACAAATGTGCAGTCTTAAAGTACAATGTTTACATTTTATTTAGTGATATTTTTATTATTATGTTGGACTTGTTGTTATTAAATATATTTAAATATAAAAAGCATTTTATATTTCATTAAAATTTATTTTTATTTCTACATTTTAATGAAACATTTGCCCTGAAGTTCTAATACTAAGCTACTCAGCTACTCAGAAATAGACATACTTTAAAATGTTAAAAAAATATCTTTACATGCAGTCAATATACACTCACCGGCCCCTTTATTAGGTACACCTTACTCGTACCGGGTTGGACCCCCTTTTGCCTTCAGAACTGCCTCCATCATGGCATTGATTCAACAAGGTATTGGAAATATTCTTCAGAGATTTTGGTCCATATTGACATGATAGCATCATGCAGTTGCTGCAGATTTGTCGGCTGCACATCCATGATGCAAATCTCCCATTCCACTACATCACAAAAGTGCTCTATTGGATTGAGGTCTGGTGACTGTGGAGGCCATTTCAGTACATTGTCATATTTAAAAAAAACAGTCTGAGATGATTTGCACTTTATGACATGGCATGTTATTCTGCTGGAAATAGCCATCAGAAGATGGGTACACGGTGGTCATAGAAGACAAAAATTGGACATGATCAGCAACAATATTCAGGTAGACTGTGGCGTTGACATGGATGGATCCATGGATGGATCCCTGCTTTCATGTTGTTGACGCCAAATTCGGACCCTACTATCTGAATGTAGCAGCAGAAATCGAGACTCATCAGATCTGGCAACATTTTTCCAATGTTTTATTGTCAAATTTTGGTGAGCCTGTGTGAATTGTAGCCTCAGTTTCCTGTTCTTAGCTGACAGGAGTGGCACCTGGTGTGGTCTTCTGCTGCTGTAGCCCATCCACCTCAAGGTTGGACGTGTTGTGCGTTCAGAGATGCTCTTCTGCATACCTCTGTTGTAACGAGTGGTTATTTGAGTTACTGTTGCCTTTCTATCAGCTGGAACCAGTCTGGCCATTCTCCTCTGACCTCTGGCATCAACAAGGCATTTGCGCCCACAGAACTGCCGCTCACTGGATATTTTCTCTTTTTGGATATGTTTAAAGTCACTTAAATCACCTTTCTTCCCCATTCTGATGCTCGGTTTGAACTGCAGCGGATCATCTTGACCATGTCTACATGCCTAAATGCATTGAGTTGCTGCCATGTTATTGGCTGATTAGAAAATTGCGTTAACGAGCAGTTGGACTGGTTAGTGTGTATAAACTATTAGCTGACTGAATTTACAGAAATGGTACAACATCGTTATATATATCAGGATATGAAATTACTTCTATCATCATATGGGACTTGTCATATCACCCAGCTCTAGTTCTCTGTCTTTTTAATTCAGGTGTGTTATTCACAATGATTCAATGGATTGTAGTTTCTTCCCTTATTAAAGCTGTTTAGTTACTGTAGTTTTGTCTTTATGCCTGATTTTTACATACTTTGCTTTAAACTTAATGCAATTTTCTTTTCTTTTTTTTTTTGCTTGGGTGGTTTGGTTCATTGCTTATAATGCTTTAACAGAATCATTTAAAAATCTCTATTGAAATATGATTGGAAAACTCTTTATTGTGCTGTACATTACCATTGTCCTATCACCAAAGACATCAACCATGTTGCTCTTCTCTGATATTTACAAATGTTTTGAGTGCTCTCATAGGATAGCAAAATTTGGGACACCCTATTCAATTACGTGTTTTTCAAGATGAGGTCTGGATGTAGACTGGATTATTGCAATATCTTAATTATTTAAAAAAAATTTTTATTTTATTTCTAGAAGTCTTACGGTTTGTACAGATGCAACTTTGGAAGCATGCACTACATTATCATTGTTCTTTTACTAAAGAAATCAGTCACGCTGCTCTTCTCTGATATTTACAAATGTTTTGATTGCTCTCATAGGATAGCAAAATGCTTACTGCATGTTTACTTCATAAACAGCATGAATAGAAAGTCATCTACCATTTAAAGAAAACTGTGCATTCTTGCAACTACTATTTCTACTATAGGTTTACATATAGAGTCATGTAAAAAATTTGGGACACCCTATTGAATTACATGATTTTCAAGATGAGGTCTGGACATTGACTTGATTATTGCAATATCTTAATTTTTTTATTTTGATTTCATTTCTAGAAGTCTTTTGGTTTGTTCAGATGCAACTTTGCAAGTTTTTTTTTTATTTTAGAGAGGAGAGTTTTTTTTTTGACAGCCTTTACAAACATGCCATAGCTGTCCCATATTTTTATAATTGTAAAATGTTTTCATTTGGCTTAAGTTTAAGTCATTTCTTATTAAGTAACTGTGTTAATCTGAGATATTATTGTCCAAATTGTAAAGCCCATCAAGGACTATACAGTTTTTATATGATGCCCTGATACAGAAATTCATGGAATTCATTGTACCCTGACTTTACCACATGATAAATGAACCCAAACACAAAGTGATAGGCTACATAAAGAATCCATTACCTACAGATAAAATAGCTACAATAAAATTGTCAATAGCTGCAAATCTCCAATCTTAGTGCGTTTCTAGTAGAGAGCTTCATGGAATGGGTTGTAGTATGCTTGTTTTTTTATTCTCAATACAAAGACACTAAGTATCCAGTGTTATATACAGCCAAACTCTGTATACCTGCTGCAGGTAGGGGCCCCAGGAAGGGAAAGCACAAAGAAAAAGGATAAATAAAGAAAAGAACGGAAAGAACAGACCTATTTTGGGACACTTATCATTTGTGCATTGATTTTCTGGTCAGTACAGAGAGAGTGGGCACAAATTATGTCCAATTAGGGCTTTTGAGTATCTAATGAGGAGCCACACTCATAAGTGTCTGAGAGGCCTCACACATATTCATACACACAATTTATGATGAATGCAATTTCATTCGTAGGGAATCTACTAGGAATAATCAATACAGGAGAAAGAGGAAAACAGGCTAACGGATTGAGATTTTCAGCACGCCGGGATATTAAACAATGCAAACAGCGCTCTTTCTCTTCACTTTCTCCCTTTCAAACTCCTCTCACTTTCATCCGCATACGCACAAAGAGCGACACTCATGTCTGATGTGAGCGACAGCTGCGTGCTTCCTCCTCTTGTGCTTGATTAGGAGCTGAAGGGACCTGTCCAATCAGGCCCATTCACACAATAGGCCTGCATTCACACAAGCCCCATGACCTCTGTGACCCCGCTTGGGCTCCGCCTCTTCACCTTGACCTTCAGTACACACCCTCAGCACTCCAAATCGCGCGTCCAATCATGAAAAAGCCTGGCAAATTAGGACCATCGGAGCAGACCTGCAGAATGCCACTCGAAAGCATAGCTAATTAAAAAATCAAGTGCAAAGCTCCGAGCTCAAAACCAAACAAGAGATGGTGGGCCGACTGGAGTGTGTACACAGTGTCAAATTACAGGTGTTTCAATGGCGTGACCGTTTTTGTTGTCCTTAAAATGAAAATGCCAGCTTACTGAAAGGACCTTATCAATCAGCAGTTTAAATTGGAGGTTAACGTTGGCCGATTTGTGAATGAGCGACTTGGAAATCTTCTTATAGTACATGCATATTATTAAACTGCAAATTCAGAGTGTTTTTTCATATCAATTTGTGTACTTACAGTCTTCAAACTTAGAGCAAGAGCTTTGATCGGTGGTCTCGGTCGGCTCTTTCCCATCTTGTAGTTTGGAGTAAATCTGCAAGGCTTTATTCTTCCTCTCTTTAATCTTCTTGATCTCCTTCTTCCTCTTCCTCTTCTCTCTGAGTTTGTCAGACCTGTATTTTGGCTCTTCACCATGGTCAGAGATCACTGGGCAGAGTGGGACTAGAAAGGTTTTCTCCTTTTCTGGACTTTCTGTAATTTGGCAGAGAAGGTCATGAAGTCACTACATATAATTTCATTTTTGCCTTAGTCCCTTTATTAATCAGGTGTCACCACAGCGGAATGAACCGACAACTTATCCAGCATATGTTTTACGCAGCGGATGCCCTTCTAGCTGCAACCCAATACTGGGAAACACCCATATACTCTTGCATTCACATTCACACTCATACACTATGGCCAATTTAGCTTATTCAATTCACCTGTACCGCATGTCTTTGGACTGTGGCGGAAACCGGAGCACCCGGAGGAAACCCATGCAAACACGGGGAGTACATGCAAACTCCACACAGAAATTCCAACTGACCCAGCTGGGGCTCGAACCAGCAACTTTCTTGCTATGAGGCGATTGTACTACCCACATGCGCCACCCTGACGCCCTACCATGCAATATAATAAAATACAGTTGAAGTCAGAATTATTAGCGCCCCTGAATTTTTAGCGGTGAGAAGATTTTTTCAACATATTTTCAACTTATTTCTAAACACTTCTATACAGCTTAAAGTGACATTTAAAGGCTTAACTAGGTTAGTTAGGTTAACTAGGCAGGTTAACGTAATTAGGCAAGTTATTGTCTAACGATGGTTTGTTCTGTAGACAATTGAAAAAAAAAATAGCTTAAAGGGGCTAATAATATTGACCTTAAAATGGTTTTAAAAAAATTAAAAACTGTTTTTATTCTAGCTAAAATAAAACAAATAAGACTTTCTCCAGAAGAAAAAATATTATCAGACATACTGTGAAAATTTCCTTGCTCTGTTAAATATCATTTGGAAAATATTTAAAGAAGGGAAAAAAAATCAAAGGGGTGCTAATAATTCTGACTTCAACTGTATATATATATATATATATATATATATATATATATATATATATATATATATATATATATATATATATATATATATATATATATATATATATATATATATATATGCAGATTTGTCTGTATTTTTAACTGTAAAACTACTGGCTGCTAAAATTTAATATAATGTAATATTACAATAACATGTGATATTTCTTTAAATTTGAAAGCAAAAATGTATTCTGATTTGTTTATATATCTCACTGTTGATAATAAAAACAACAACAAAAAGAATGAATGGAAATAGCATAAAATTATTGTGATGTACTACAAATCCTTAGAAAGCAGAATGCCTAATAATAATGTCAAAGGTTAGTAATAATAATAATTTCTTACATTAATATAGCTCATACACTCAAAGCGCTTTACACATTTTTGGGGGAATCTCCTCATCCACCACCAGTGTGCAGCAACCCCACCTGAATGACGCAACGGCAGCCATATTGCCCCAGACCACACACCACACACCAGCTGATTGGTGGAGAGGAGACAGAGTATGGTATGGGGATGGTTAGGAGGCAAAGATAGACAGAGGCCAGAGGGCAGATTTGGCCGGGGTTAAACCCCTACTCTTTTTCAAAGAACATGCTGGGGTTTTTTAATGACCACAGAGAGTCGGGACCTAAGTTTAACGTCTCACTGAGCAGTATAGAGTCCCCACACTATACTGGGGCATTAGGACCCACACAGACCACAGGTTGGGCGCCCCCTGCTGGTCTCATTAACACCGCTTCCTGCAGCAACCCAGCTTTCCCATGTGGTCTCCCATCCAGGTACTGACCAGGCGCAGCCCTGCTTAGCTTCAGTGGGTGACCATGTGAAAGTTGCAGAGAGCTAGCTGCCGGTTGGATTGCATTTCAATTTATTTATGATTATTTGGAGACCTTTCTTGCATTCTCTTGATGCCCATATAGATTCTGGACTCCAGTCTGAAAACCACTACTTTATAGAATAGCCAACACTTTGGGCCATGAAATGACTGAGATGTCCCTCAAAAACTCCTTCTGTGCTAACCATTAATATTCTATATTTACTCCTAAATGCTATTTTTTCCCTTATTTATAATTAATTGTTGGTATTTTAGATGTTTCATTCCACTGTGGCGACCCCTGATAAATCAGGGACTAAACTGAAAGAAAATGAATGAGTAAATTAATGAATGTTTGCATTTTAATTGGTGGTTCATTCTGTTATGTCAACTCTTGATATTGAAAATAAGCTGAAAGTGTTTGTATTTTCAGAGATTTAAAAAAAATAGCAAAATAAGGTACCATATTTATCATTATGTGTGGCCACAAACTATGCCTTTTTTGTACATACTTGTCTTTTTCTATGAATTGTACACCAACAGACCATCCATAGCAGAATCTTCAAATGTTCCCCTTAACTCTTCTATTGAACATGTACTTATTCTGTTTCCTTCCTTCTTTACTCTTCATAATCACATTTTCAGTCCTTCCTAAAGGACACCATTTAAAAGCAAAATGCTCTCTTAAGAGACCTGGAGGTCTGTTAATTTGCCAGCGGTCCCAAATTAGCAGCTTTCATTAGAACTCATTGAGAAGTCCTCAACAAAGCACTTCCTGCGTTTACAGACACAAAGAGTGAGATCGATTAGCACTGAACCTGTGGGGGTTGTTGGATAGAGTTTTCCTCAGCATTTAAATCTAAAACACTGCACTGCGATGTGGCTTTGTGCTACAGTGTGAGAGAAAGTCAGCTCTCATTCTCATTAACACAATAACATGTTAATTCCAGGGCTCAGTTTGTTAATTATTTTGTTAATTATTTTCCCACGTTAGCAAATCTTTTTAGCAAATTTTTTTCTTAAACGTAGGGTCTGTTTACACATCATCTGTGTAGTAGAAACTGAAACGTGTTTGCATGCAGACATCAATGTGGTCAAAGCTATCCTCATTTACACGGATCCACAAAACAATGGCTGTTTCTCAATTCCAGGAACGCAGAGAACGGACTTTCGTTCTCGTAGAGACCAGTCTTGCCAAGTTCCCTCGGAAGAACAAACTCGGGAGACCGCGAGAACAGAGAACGCATCCTGTGAGAAATGAGATGCTGCGTTCTTCCCTTGTTCTTCCTGATGGTCACATGACCTTCATACGTTTTTAATGGAAACTTATTTATACATTACAGCATTCATACAACTATTTATTGTTTTCCCCCTTTTCACAATATATACTATGCATAAAGACCTTACAAATATACGTTGCACAATACAAAATAAACTGATTTCAATACAAATTTCAGCAAATAAACACCCTCGTTGTGTTATGCCTTTATAAAGATTTTTTATGGTAATTTTTACTTTCACCGTCTCATTTAGGGAAACTCCCGAGAATAAGTTTTATCTCTGTACTTTAATAATAATTCTATATAAAATGCTGCTCTTCCAACCTCCTTTATTCATCCGTAAATACTTCTGGGACTTCTCGAGCGAGTTTTGCACTCAAGTCTGCATTGATGCGTCCTTGACATCAAGAACGCATCCGGGAACTTTCACGCATCCTCCGTTCTTGCGGTCTTGAGTTTTGGAACTGAACTTTGGCAGTTGATAATGGCGTTACACTAGAACACGAGGACGCAAGATTGCTGATGAACACATATTGAGAAACAGCCAATTTCACTTTGTAAAAAAATCCTACACACCTGTGCACATGCAGTTCTGTAGTCCACCATTGTTGATTTGGTTGTTGAGTACCATAGATATATACATTAGATGTCGCCTACCCTGCTATTGTCTATTAGAACGAATGCGTCAATAGAGCTGCCGTTTTAGTACAGGGTAGCGCTCCTTTGAAATGAATGCGGGACCAAGGTGAAGCGGAGGACTGTGGCCATCCAAAGCCAGAGAAATACACATATACACATATATCTATGATCGGGAGTTTTCCCTGGTGGTCAGTATGCAAATATTTTTTTCAATTACAAAATATTATAATTTTACATCACTTTTCTACATTGATGGATGTGACCGCACGGGCATTCCTGACAAAAAGGGAGTGTTTGTGTGCATGGAAATGCATTACCCTCCTTCCCTGTTTAATTTGATCTAATCCATGTCCTGAAACACACCCCCTCTCCTGCTTTTACTTCTCATTCTGACGGAGGTAGCGATTCGTTTGTGAATGAATCTCCGTTATGAACGATTCGTTCACTTAGCTGACAATAATACAAGTTTCTAGCACGGCAGCATCTTCTTGTCATATTTCATAACATAGTTTGCTTATTTTATTCAACAAAACTAGCATAAGTCTAGAATTTAGTGCGAGTTGGTGCTACTTTGCCTTATGGTGAATGCAGCAAGAGACTGTATTATCATCAATAACATTACTTTTTAAGCACAAAAGTTCATAACATACAAAAACATAAAAAACAAAATCTTACCTATGAAATGTTCTGCCTTTGTGCTTTGTTTTCTTTGTTTGCTCGTTACTACAACGCAAACACAGCGCTAAAGTCCAGCATCTTCACATTGGCACACTGTCTTGACTAGTGCGGTTGAATGACGTTTGTCCTAGAAGCACTGTACCAATGTGGCGGCGCTATTGACGCATGCTCAGGGTCCCTATGGGATATCTAGTGTATATATCTATGGTTGAGTACTCACACATGCTTTATAGACTGAACTGATAATACGCATTTGTATGACGCCATTCTATTTTATCAATATTTTACTTTTACTTGCTAAATATTACATTTTACTTTTACTTGTTAAATATTACATCCATGAATGCAAATTCTCCAATAATAAACCACTTTTATATACTTTTTAAAAGAATTGCAACAATATTTTGAAACACTCCCTGGGTTCAGGAAACACTACGGCTAGAATAACATTATCTTGTCATGCCCTAT
Source organism: Danio kyathit (assembly GCA_903798195.1). Lineage (NCBI taxonomy): Eukaryota > Metazoa > Chordata > Actinopteri > Cypriniformes > Danionidae > Danio > Danio kyathit. The sequence continues at coordinate 21,061,558 of LR812522.1, forward strand.
TTAAAGTTCCCCTGTAACATCAGTACATCATTTTGAATAACTTTTACTCTTTGTATCTTATTTTTTTATTTTATGCTTTATGTTATGTATATTTCTTGTTTATCTTATTATATTTTATTATTATTTTTTAATATTGTTCCTTTTCTGTTTTTTTTTTTCTTTACTGCTTTATCCTCATGGCTCACTATGTTCCTTCTATATTTCACATTGTCTCACTATACTGTAATTATTACTGTCTATATATTGTTCAATAAAAAAAATTAGCATGACGCCATTTAAAAATCACATTTTTGTAGTTCTGTTGATACAGTAACGTGCTAATGTTGTGTAAATATATATACTTGATGCATAACAAGTGTTCCATAGTTGATATAAACACTCCCTAAAACTTCTGATTGGTCTAAAATAAGTTGGAGATGTTTTTAGTGTTATAGTAAACAATCAGAAATAAATTGCAACTAATTAAATAGTTTTGCTAAGTTACTTGCTGCTTGAAATTTGTTTGGGTCGACTGGTGTTTTTTTTATGTTTTTTTTTAAATAATGTGCTGTAGGGATTACGATTTATTTAATAAAAAAATGATTAAAATATATGACAGCAATAGAAATAATAACATTAATAATAATTGAAATATTTTGTGGTGGCTCAGTGGTTAGCACTGTCACCTCATTGCAAGAAGGTTGCTGGTTCGAGTCCTGCCTGAGCCAGTAGGCATTTCTGTGTGGAGTTTGCATGTTCTCCCTGTGTTGGTGTGGTTTTCCTCCGGGTGCTCCAGTTTTTCCCACAGTCCAAAGACATGCGCTATAGGTGAATTGGGTAAACAAATTGGCCATATAGTATGTGTGTGTGTGTGTGTGTGTGTGTGTGTGTGTGTGTAAATGTGAGAGTGTATGGGTGTTTCCCAGTACTGGATTGTGGCTGGAAGGGCATCCGCTGCGTGAAACATATGCTGGAATAGTTGGCGGTTCATTTTGCTGTGGTGACCCCTGATAAATAAGGGACAAAGCCGAAGGGAAATGAATGAATGAATGAATGAATGAATGAATAAAAGAATGATTGAATGAAATATTTTGCAACATTTTTTTTGTATACCAGTTGAATTTTTTTGTAGTATATTTAAAGAAGATTACCAGTATTTGTGTTCCTTGTCCCACCACTAATCTGATTTCATATATTTTGGGCATCGCTCAAAATTTTTGTTTGCTCTCAAATGATTAATAATTAATTGTTAGTTGGATGGAGGAAGCTAAAAGTATAGCTACAGAATTCTTCCTTGGAATGGGTGTGTGCCCATGAAAAGACAGTATGATTATTTATCACGGTTAATATCATATTTATTCACTGATTCTGCAGATAAGAGCAAGTTGCTTTGTATCCGTCTCAGTTCCGATCATATAGGCTAATGCTGCTACAGATGACTCACCTTTGCAGATGCCAGTACATCACGCCCAGCGTTTAATGATGTAAAAACATCAGCTATTTTTTATTGTTTTGCAAAACGAGCAAATGGGACGTGAAAACAGACAGTTAAGCATTTGCTCAGCTCTAAAAATTTGCTGTAATGGATCTGTGATCAGCTCTGTGTAACGTGAGAATACTGACAACAAGACACCTTTGCATAAATCCTACAAGGGCAAACGGGTTTACATAGTTTATGATTCATAGTTTATGATCCACAGACTGTTGGTCCTTGCAATCTAAGCAAGCAAACCGCTGCAGCCCAAACCTTATGCTGGAAAGTTTTCTGCTCATGCAAATTTTCTTTATTTTACACCCCAAATCTTCATGAGATAAGAGGTCAGTACCTCCCTCTGGAAGAACATATTGCTATAAAATAATACGTTGAAACCACATACAAACTGTTCATTAGGGACTTTTTTTGGTCTATTTGTATTTTAATTAACTTAAAGAATTGGAATCGAATTAAAGGTGTTTTCACACTTAGCAGGTTTGTTGAGGCTAAAACACTCTATTGTTATCCATTACAGTTAAATATAGACATCGGGAATGCTTCATCTTGCAGCAGATCTCTGCATAATCTTGCAACATTTTTAAACTCTTCAATTACTTCATTACTTAATAACTTTATAAATATCAACACCTGTACACATTTTCAACAAGCAAAATATTAATCATACTTTTTTTGTATAATTAGATTTTGTCTTAAGAATTACAGGCAAACCAGGGCTAAATTAATAGTTTTCATTTTTGTTCTGACCTAAACAAATAACTACAAGCGTAAACACATGCTAAATCAATAGATTTAAGTCAACATGCCATTAACATTTAGTTTGTTCCTTAACACTAGGTGTATTTTTTAAAGGATTAAACATCTCCAGACCCTGACTGCTGTGTGAAATCAAGTTTCACAGGGTAATTTGCGAAACCCAACTAATTCCATTCAGCGTGGCCTATCTCTCCCTGTAAAACCTCCTTTTCTTACACTCCCTAATCCTCCAATGCAGAACAGTGATTACTGAACGGTCAGAGCTGGAAACAAGGCACTGACCTGCTTAGAAACCATCTTAAACCCACACACGCCAGGTTACCATACCAACTGGCCGGCCTGAAAGAGACAGATAGCTGGATTTGGCTGAGAGTGGCAGAGTCAAATCCTTCATCTCGCCCTCCCCTGGTGCTCACAAGGCCATAGAAAACACAAAACACAAACCTCCCCTGGTCCGCCTTGGTTAACACACACACCCTGCCCACCCTCCCGTCTGGATATCCGAGCATCCAGCGCACCAGAAAGAAGCAAGAAGGTCGACCGTGTATCTCTTTCTTTGTGTGTTTGAGAAAGGGATGAGCGTCAACAACACAATCGGCCGGCAAGAGGCTTTCAGCAGTGCCACCCAAAGCCATTCTCCTCCATCCGTCGGCAGAATAGAGGGAGGAAAAAGGGAAAATCCCTCCTTGATTATTATTCATGGTGTTTCTGGATCTTCAGTTTCCCAACACGTCATTCCATTCTAGCTGCGCTGACAAGTGCCAATCAAAGAGTCGGTATCCGGATCTCAGCGCTATCCAAACGATTGAGGATTTGGTAAACAATGGCTTCCGAGCCCTTCGTGACAGTGGGAGAGAGACAATGGTGGCAAAGCGACTGTGTCAGTGTGTGGTCCTGTTTTAGGGCGAAACGATCCTGCTCCGAACACTGCTAATCTCTCCTTCCCCATCTCTTTTATTCACGCCCTTAATCTGTCCGCCAGTGCCTGGTGTCTTCCAGAACAATCCGCCTGGGTCAGTCCGGCTTAGGCCCTTGTTTTTGTCCGGGATGATGGCGCATTCATGTCCCTCTGTGACATCTTCAGTTTCAGCTGAATGCTAAAGACTATAATAAACACTTGCAGGGGTCACCCGAGTGACCAGGAGAAAAGCAACAGTAGCCATTCCGGCACAGAAAGGGATTAGGACACCTATGAATTCATTATGAGCCAGGAGGACAAAGGAGTGGTCAGGGAGCTGACATTGGTGGGAATCGGGGGCCATGTCATGTGTCATTCTGAGTCACCGAAACACCTTTATTAGTGGCCAATTAGAAAATCAATCATTTATTTGAACAGAGGAATAATTGCAGAACCGAGGCTCATTTTTAATAACAATGAACCTAAAGAAATTCAAAATAACCCCACACAAAAAAGCAGGCAATGTCATTATTCATGGTAATAATGCCGTTAGGTCTGGAATATAGCAGGGTGTCTGCCGAATCTTAAAAAGTATTAAAAGTTGATAAATCAATGTAGAGAAATTTAAGGCCCTTAAAAAGTATTAAAAAGTCTTACATTTTATATCATTTTTGATTCTGCATTGTATTGTTGTATGCTAAAGTTTGCCTGAAATAAGTCTGCAAATATTAGGATATTGTGTAGTTTATGAAATCAATGAAATCCTACTAGATTTGACATCATGCTGCTTTGTTTACTGCAGTAACCAAGGCAACACCATTATTTCTGCAGTTCTACAGGCACCAACCTGCTGAATTATCTAGATTTAATAGATTTTTATTTAGTATATGAGTAATGTTTGAGTTTTGGATTCATTTCTTACATTAATATTTAGTTAATATACTGTAAGTTAAAATCTCGCCAGTGTTTCCGGTTGAAAAGTAGTTATAGGGTCTTAAAATGTATGGAAAGAGTCTTAAAAAAGGTCTTAAAAGGTATTGCATACTACTGTATTCCTGTATATACTCTGTATAGTTATATAGTTAATTCACTCTTTAGACATATGACATTTAGCGCACTTGCTAATGTCTATATGTCCAAAAAAATAATTACAATTGCTTATAACAGTTTAGCAGAATACTTGTTAATACAAGTTAACAAAATACATGTTCATATCAGTATCATTTTGATCCTATTATATGTTTTAATAAGATAAGTGAATATAACTTTATGCTTTGTGTGTTTTAAAACAAGGGGTGGATGAGCGGCTTAAACATGTAATGCAACGCAATACATGGGAGATTAAAAAATAAAAGCCTGACGCATCATATTTGATATTCACACATAAAAGCATATTTAGCTAGAAATTAATTGTCCTTTTTTACTTTAAATTTTACTGATAAAAGGCACACGCACCACAACAAGAAAGGTGGACATTTCTGCAAATATACAATCTTTTATTTCCTGAAAAAAATATGAATTATCATCAAACCACAGAAGCAACAGGCCTAACAGGCAAATACTTTTATTAAAGATCTTAGAAATGAGCACTTATAATTGTGGCATTATTTACTTGCATGCTGTTCCAAGTACATATGACTTCTGTTCTTATGTGAAATGCAAAAGAAAAATATTTTAAGATGTTTTTTTGTTTGTGTAGGGAAAGCAATTATGGTCAGAAAAACATTGGACACTGATGACTTTTATTAAATTAACAAGAATATACTCAGAATATCTTCTTTTGAGAACCATAACGTTCAGCAGGCTTTGAAAGAAATAAGGCTTGGTGTTGAGAACATTATTATTAATTTATTTCGTGAAAGATCTGTTTATCCATAATATTAATGGATTAGTTCTTCTATGATTGGTCCCACTTTCTTTACTAAAATCAAAAACTTTTTTTGCTTATTTTTGATTAACACAAGAGTGATAATCCCCATGCTTTTCTCAGCGGGAGGTGTTAATCTCATGTCCACTGTTTTATTCACATTGAAACCTCTTCAATACCTAGTGGCCCTGGGTTGACCTCGCACTGTCCCCTCACTGACCCTCTCCCCAGGAGTGACCATGTCTTTGGACTTTGAGGAGGGTCCTTGTGCTCAGACACTCCCATCATCTCCTAGGTTACATGAGTAACGTCTCTTTTGAGGTGAATTACTTTTATTGGCCTTTGTAGGTGAAATTACTAAACACAAAGTCCCTTATTTAAGTTATTGTGGCTAGTCACACCAAAAACGAGTTAAATAAAATAATCTTACAGCAAAATCACTCACCTGTCAGCAAAGCACTTGGAGAAAGAGTTGTCAAATAGGGTGGAACATCTTTATCTGGCAGAAAATAGATTTAGATTTCAGTCCACAAACATTAGCACACTTGACAAAAAAGCATTTTCTTCATGAAACAAAAAGAGAATATCTCTTTTCCATACATAAAAATGGTGAGCAAAATGAAAATAATACAAAATGTCTTGAACAATAGCATGAGATTAAGATGCTTTTATGGTCACCATTCACTTACAATCTATGGGAAAGAGCAGGATTAACATTCAACTAAATTGGAAGTTAAAGAGTTTGTAAAAACACAGTGCTGGTAACACTTTATTTTGATGGTCCATTTGAGTATTAGTTGACTGTCTGCTTAATATCTGTTGATGCTGCTTCTTCAACAGACATTTAACTGACTATAAGAAACTTTGCAAGTACATGTCAACTTACACTAACCCTAACCTCAACCTAACAGTCTACTTATAATCTATTGGGAATTAGTTGGCATGTAGATGCAATGTAACTTAAATTCAATAAATAGACCATCAAAATATAGTGTGAACACTGTGCTTAATAAAATTCTTTATTTCATGGTTTACTAACTCTTTAGATATGTCTAAAGACATTCTTGTTAATGTCCTTGAGCCTTAGATTAGGTTGATTTGAGGGCAACATTGTACCGCACAGATATGCCAGTCTGAGCTGCTAATGGAGGTGGGCGACTGATTGAGTAACATGGAACATTACTTCCTCAGCACAATGACGGATGTTGGTCATTAATGTTATTCTTCAAAGCTATGACAGATGCAATTTAGCTTGACTTCACTGCAGTGCCGTAGTTGAATTTGCTTGAGCAGGATATTTCCAGTCTGGAGAGGTTGAAGGGGACATTAGATTTACAAAAGGAGTCTTGATTTTCATTTTGGGCCCTTATTTCATTTATGTGCATAAGATGGCCACACAAGGAAGACAGACCTGGCATCGGTCAGCTGCCTCTTAGAGGGATTATGTGGATTAACTGTACCGGAGGTACAAGGATACCAAACACTGACCTGGCAGCTATGAGAGCTCCATGGAGTGCCACCTTAGGTTGGTTGCATAAACATACAGTAGACACTAAGTAAAATATGCCAGTTAGTTAAGAGGGAAATCAGTTAGAGCAACATTGTAACAAGATCAAAAAATTATGACTGCTCTTAAAAATAAATTATGATTAACTTGTAAAGTTATTTATGTGTAATGGAGTTCAGCTTATGAGAGCTGTGCAGGTAATTCACACTCCTCTGGACTCAAGAGATCCACTAGCAACAGCTTAAGGAGGCTGCCATCTGTAATTTGTCATTGAATTCTGTAACCATCAGTTTGAATATGGAGTGAGTGAGGTTAGTGTAGAATTGGAAAAGTTACATTGGTGCCGTGACCTAGGTGGGAGGGAGGTTTAGAGAGGTGAGTGTATGAGTTCTGTGAATTCTATGAGTTCTGTGTTGGTAAACCTCACTGCCTTGAATTCAAGATGTAGATTATCAATAGACACTTGTTAGAGCACCCACCTCTCATACCAGAACCGCTGGTTCCAATCCCACACAAAAGTAAGTGAGGTCAGTGTACACTACCTGACAAAAGTCTTGTCGTCAATCCCAGTTGTAAGAGCAACAAATAATAACTTGATTTCTACTTGATCATTTGGAAAAGTGACAGAAGGTTTTTTCGATGAATCATCTGTTGAACTGCATCTCAATCATCACAAATACTGCAGAAGAACTTTGGGAAGCTGCATGGACCCAAGATTCTCACAGAAATCAGTCAAGTTTGGGGAAGGAAAAATCATGGTTTGGGGTTACATTCAGCATTCATACATTCAGGGCTTGCGAGAGATCTGCAGAGTGGATGGCAACATCATCAGCCTGACGTATCAAGACATTTGTGCTGCCCATTACATTAAAAACCACAGGAGAGGGCAAATTCTTCAGCTCCTTCTCATACTTCAGCCTCTACATCAAAGTTCCTGAAAGCAAAGAAGGTCAAGATTCTCCAGGATTGGCCCGCCCAGTCACCAGACATGAACTTTATTGAGCATTATTGAAGGAGGAGGTATTGAAGATGAATCTAAAGAATCTTGAAAACCTCTAGGAGTCCTGCAAGAACACTTTCTTTGCCATTCCAGATGACTTTATTAATAAGTTATTTGTCATTGCGGAGATGTATGGATGCAGTCCTGCAGGTTCATGGGAGTCATACACAATATTAATTCTTTTTCCTCTCCACCATGACTTTATATTCTATACTGTTCATTATTTCTGTTAAGTGAATAGACTTTTGTCTAAGCAAAGTCAGACCTTACTGTCCTAATGAAATAATTAAAAATCATGGCATGATCATATTTTATTTTGGTAAAATAAGCGTAATCTAGAGGCCTTTGCCTTTCATATAAGCCAAATGATCAACTAGAAGTCAAGTTATTATTCGTTGTTCCTAAAACTTGGATAAGCGACAAGACTTTTGTCAGGTAGTGTAGAGCCAAAGGGATTACTTATTAATACGACCACTTTGGCAGGTATTCATCCATCAGATGGACATTATGTCACTAGAAAAGTTGTTTTATCCAGATGATGGGAGTGGTTTCACACCTTGGTCCTCACGAGCAGATTTCTCTTGGTTCTTGGAGCTGTTCTCCGTTTTCCTTGAGCTGACAGAACAAGAAGATGATGATTCACTTTCTTCACTGATGAGCTAAAATGCCAAAATCAAAACAAAAACAGATCAGTACATATAGGACAGAAGTGCATAACCACCAAATGTGACTCTGAATGTGTATTTGCAACCACGGCCATGCTAAATGTGGGTCCTGCTGTGCTGCAAAGCAGCAGTGGCCTCCCTTGTGCTGACAGTAATCAGTCCCAGGGTAAATCTATTGTACTGAAACTTAATTGACGGCAGCTTACAACACATTCATGTTCGGCCACCCCTTCCCTCCTCTTTCTTCATAAAAGAAAGATTAATGCCTCCATCCCTTTGCACCTGCATCCAGTGCTTTGAGTTCCTCTACCCCTCGCTGACACTGTTTACCCCCTAAACCTTGTCCTCTGGCCCCACTGTGGCACATCCATGCCCTAAAATTCAGCCCCCTTATCAGCATGGCGAGTCTGAGGAGCCCAGCTTCCTTTCCTATAAGCAACTGCACCTTTGTCCATATTGACTTATTAGCCCCACACCTGCCGCCCAGCAGCAAGCAGAAATCCCCCAGTCTCTCTATACAGAAACAAGAGCCATAAAGTCGCTCATAGATTCCTCCAAGTGTGTGTTGAAATGGTTTTATGAGCAAGGTACTCACCCCGGGGCGCTTTCTGTGTCCCTTGTACGTTGTCAAAGAATCATGGCCACTGTTTCTGCCACCTAATTGTTTGTGGTTGTCCAGGACTGGAAATAGACACACACAGAACTTGAAAACAAGGTGCAGATCAAATATACAAGTGCAAAAGAAATGCTCAAAGAGGGATGATAATGAGTGATTAATGCCTTGTATTTGACATGTCTGAAGGCCCATAATCCTTCTGCAAATACTGATAGAAATGGTGCCTCACAAGCCTGGAGCAGCACCTGTCTACTCGGAGCATGCCAGGTGCAGACACACCTAGCCAGGAGCCTGGCCTCCACGCGCCGCCTTGTGTGTTTGTGCCAGACTTTAGAAACACATTAACACTATTTCAAAACACATCCCATCAAGATTGCACCCAGATCTGATCCGGCACACGTGGGTTTCCTTTGTAGTGCCTTTATCTGTGGATTGTGCCTAAACAATACACAATAGCTACATCGCAGGATTATGTTCTGATAGGGGGGCTGTAGAGACCAGACGTGTGGACGAACTGAGGTTTTGTGTTAATGATAAACTTGACCCGTTTTTTATCTTGATTAATATGACTTTTTCATAACTCCATAAAGCGCTTTTTTGGAGGAGCAACAAACCGCTACATCTTTATGGCTTCAGTTAAGGACTTGTTGCCGCGCGCCCTGGAACAGATGAGAGGCATGCCGGCTTTGGTTCAAAGGTAACGGCAACGGGGTCACACACACACACACATACACAAATACTAAAAACTTTACTCTCAAGGACGGCCAACAATCGGCACACCCGTAACGTTATTCCCCGGCGCCCTCTCTTTTACACAGATCAATTGCCAAATTTCCCCAACTCAACTCAACCGTTGTCCTTGGGATTTAGTCCCCTCTCCTGACGGTTTTCTTTCCAAAGTTATTTAAAGGCAATCAAGGCGCTGTTGCTTTTGAATGTAAACATTGCAATCTGATGTGAGGTGACGGGGAAAGATAGCAGGGGCCAATGCGTCTGCCACGCTCTTTTTACGCGCAAATATGCGCGCAGATAGGCAAGCTTATACGTGCACACACCCACACACAAACGGACACACATTTCCACTGCTACGCTGGACAGGTGCTTGGCAGCTTGCTATATGATATGCAATGTACCTGTGGACTGATAATATTGGGGAATGCCCGAGCTCCAGACTCTGAGGTCAGGTTCATACTCCTCTGCTTCTGGAGTGCAACACCATTCAGGGCTTGGGATGGAACAATGACTTTCGGATGCTCTTCGCTCCAGTAGCAAGAGTTGCACACGGGACAAAGATCCCAAGTCACCCGAATCACACCCCACAGTCAACGCTGCAAGTCCAGGACTCAAATCTGTGGGAAATAAATAAAAACAGAAGAAATAGTCATTTTTCTTAAGGTTTTAAATGAAAATTGTTAATAATATAAATTGTCTGAATTCATTAATACATTATAAAGTGATTTACATTTTAAAAATGCTGTTTATAGGTTCTGAAATGAATGCAATTCAATTTAATTAACATATTCATCTAATTGTGTTATTTAAAAAATAGTTCAGGTTTTTAATAATTTATTTAAATGCATGTATCTAAAATGGTCCTACAGTTTTTTTAGTTAGCATTTTGAAAAAACAGATGAAATATAAATATTTTTTTTATCCCTAAAGTGATACTTTTAGAAGGTTATACTTTATATAAAAATTAGACTTTATATAAAAAAATAAATAAAATTGATGTGCTTTTATTGCTCTGGTTTGAATTAAATAGCATTATTTAATGTGTTCTACAAACATTTCAACAGATGGGTGTCATGTGAAATATGCCCATGGCTAAAAATATTATAGACTTGTCTTTCTTGTTTTTATTTTTCATTTTTTTAGTAGTGTTAAGGATCACGCTTTCATCATGCCCTATAAGAGTCCTGTGTATGCGGTCACACCCTGTGGAAATGGGATCACTATCGCTATGGGCGACATATGCAAATCTATAAACCCACACAACTGACGTGTGGCTATTCGGGAAACTCACTCTATTCTTTCACTATTGAACCCTGAATCTCAGCCCTTCACACATTATTTTATACAAACATAAGAACAAACAAATAAGGTATGAACATATTTTTATAAAAAGTTCTCAAATTAACAATTTATTACACTGAAGCGCTCTTAGTGCATACAGTATTACCCCTTTTGGTAACACTTTATAATAACTACACACTATGAACCATTTATTAAGCATTAGAAAATAGTGAATTCGTTATCTGTTAAGCATTAACTCTATATTAATAGACGTTAGTAAGCAGTTTATAACTGCAGCTACAAATGCTGTATTCTTGACTCACAACCACGTTTATAATGTGCTTAATAATTGTACTTTCATACTTTGTTAATGATTTATTTTTCATTACTAAATTAAGTATTGCATCATTTACAAACCATTTGTATCTAGGAGTAGTTGGTTGTTTTTTAAGATCTTTCAGAATGAGTTAGTAAATGATTAATAAACTATTCAAATTAACATTTATAATTCTTATTGTTCAGCCATATACTAATAGTTAATTTGTATGTTAGTAAATGCTTTATTAACTCAACTTCATCCAGTTTTGTGACCTAATCTAAAGTGAGGACTGTTTATGCTTTCTAAATCCTTTATAAATGACAATTAAAGGGTCCGTTAAATTCTAAACAGGAAAAAAGAACATAACATTATTCATTTCTATTTATTTGAAGATACACAAATGAAACTGTACTTAAAAATAAATCTTTGCAACTTTATCTAAAATAAAATTACTGTACAGTTTAAACATTGCATCTTATCATATTGTTAATTTTTTTTATATTGTTGTTGTTTATCCAATTCGATGTTGTATTTTGACACTCCTGTTATTCAGCAATGTTTGAACTGAACAGTAATTTTACTTTTTAGATAAGATTGCAAAGATTATTGTTCAATTGATACTGAGCCTTTAATTGTTGTTTATAAGGGATTTACAAAGCATAAATAGTTCTCACTTTAGATTAGGTCACAAAACTGCATGAAGTTGAGTTAATAAAGCATTTATTAACATACATAGTAACCATTACTATATGTCTGAATAATAAGATATACAGTATAAACTTTGATTTCAATAGTACTAACTAACTACTCCTAGATACAAATGGTTTGTAAATAATGCAATACTTAAATTAGTAATGAAAAATAAATCATTAACAAAGTATGAAAATACAAGTATTAAGCACATTGTAAACGTGGTTGTAAGCCAAGAATACAGCATTTGTAGCTGCAGTTATAAACTGTTTACTAACGCTTATTTAATGCTTTACAAATAATGAGTTCACTATTTGCTAATGCTTAGTAAATGATTCATAGTGTGTAGTTATTATAAAGTGTTACCCACCTTTTCACCTTAAGTCAAGTCAAGTTAGAAACCCTATTAGTAGATTAATAATCTACTATAATATTTGGTTGGCCTGGCATAACCTCAAAACGTGTCAAAACCTCAAAACGTACTTTTACAACCTGGTCTAACATTGTCACTTAGGTCTTGTTTACACCTGGTATTAAATTGCATTTTGGTTGATTGAATCACAAAGAGAGACATGCTGCTGGTTTGAATGCATCTCTTTTGTCCACTTTTCTGATCAGGGAAGATCAGTAGGCATGGGTATGGCATATCGTTTTGACTTTTATTCATTCTCAGGATATGAATTCTTGATATAAACAATTCAATTCTTAATATTAAACTGTTGATATCAAAAATTAATTATTGATATCTTTAATTGTATTTTAACTAGCAAAATGTCACCATAGGCTACCATTGACATTTCAAAAGCATTCTCGATCTAAATCGAAATCGATTTCTTATTAGTGGAAATGTAATTCCTGATATCAATCAATCAAATGTTGATATCAAAAATTAAATGTTGATATCTGGAATTGAATTGTTGATGTCAGGAATTAAGTTGTTGACATCAACAACTGAAGTTCTAGACCAATAAAAAATTGATCTAAAAAATGTAATGTCCCTAGTGAAATTGTTGATTTCTGATATCAATAACTTAATTGTTTCCCAGAGATGGGTTGCAGCTGGAAGGGCATCCGCTGCGTAAAACATATGCTGGATAAGTTGGCAGTTCATTCCGCTGTGGTGACCCCAGATTAATAAAGGGACTATGAATAAATTAATGAATAATTTAATTGTTAATAGTAAAATAAATTATTGTAGATATGAGAGATTACGCTCATTATTGCTAATATCAGATACATTTTTTAATTCAATACATCAATACTAATACAATACAATACAATCAATACATTTTTTTAGATATCAGAAATGTAACATGTCAGTATAATAGCACTTGTGACATTAAATTCTTGATATCAGGAATTTACTTTTTTACTAGTAACAATCTAATTGTCAATATCATTAATTCAGTTGTTGATATCAAGTATGCATATCCTGAGAATGAATATAAGTCAAAGCTGGATATGAATTCTTGATATCAACAATTGAATTCTTGATATCCACAATTTAATTATTGGCTGATTGTTGATGTCAACAGTGTAGTTCCTGATATCAAAAATGTAATTGTAATGTAATTAAATTGTCAATACCAATAATGACATTTTTTATATCAAAAATTTAATTTTTGATGTCTGTAATTGTATTTTTACTACTTAAATGTCACCATAGGCTGCCATTCAAATTTAATGCTTGATATAAAGAATTTATTTTCTTACCAATTGAAATATAATTACTAATATCAACAATTTCACTATTGGTATAAAAAAAATTAATTGTTGATATCAGGAATTAAGTTGTTGATATCAACAAATTAATCAGTACTACTAAAATGTTCACTTTAGATTATGCAGAAATGCATTTCCAGATATCAAAGATAAGATAATGTGAGATGTTGAAATACATTTACATCACAAATTTACATTTCAACAGTATCAATTTAATTATTAATATCAGTAATATACATTTTTACTTTTAGCAATTCAATTGCTGATATCAAGAATATACATTTGCAGTAGAAGCCACTTGATTACTGATATCAAAAATAAAGACATTTTATAGTTAAAATTGTATTTCTGATATGTAAAATAGGAATGTTCTCTAGTAAGATATCAATTTTTGATTTCAACAGTTTTAAATTTGAATAAAAACATATGGTGACGTTACTAGTAAAAATACAACTACAGAAATCAAGATATCAAATTGTTGATATCAAGAATTCTATTATCCCTAAGTGATATTCTGATTCTGGTGTTTATAAAGTCTCTGAATTATTTTGTATGGACGTAATAGGAGACAAATCTTTTGACCTTCAAACCAAACTTGCGATCACCAGCTGCACTACAACAGCAATCCGTTCAAATGCAGTTTCTAGTGCTTCTGGAAGTGCTCAAAAGTGCACAAGCTTAAAACATTTCAGACTTCCATTTACACCTGTATTTAGCGTCATCCACTTGTGATCAGGTAAACAAACACACATTTTAACACCAGGTGTAAACAGGGATTCCCTTTATCTTCCTTAAATCACTAAGCCTTCCCACAAAAGGCACACAAAACATGTCTTAAGAGCAAAACACTGCTTGACGGACAGTTACTCCATATGCATAAGAGTGTAATGACATGCATTACAGTGGCTGGTGTCCATTCTGCTAACCATTGGGCATCACAATCACATGGCAGTCATCTAGAAGAAGCCGGAAAGGTGAGAGGGTCAAGTCAGGAGGTCAGGTCACGCAGACACCCACAAAAGCTTAATGCCTTGTTAAGAGTCAGGAGGAAATCCTCAGGGAAAAATTCATTTAGGTAATGTTTCAGTCCTCATCTCTTTCTGTATACAAACACACAAAGACATACACACAGACATACCAAAGACATTCACAAACACCCACAGAAAATTGATCTTTTGTGAATTGTGTGGGGACGTTTTGTTGGCATAATGGTTTTTAAATCGTACACACTGTATTTGTACACCTAACCTCACTCCTTATATGAAACTTCCTTCATACTTTCTCAAAAAACAAACAAACAAACAAACAAGCAAACAAACGTGTATGATTTATAAGCCTTTTGGAGAATGGGGACATGGGCAATGTCTCCATAAGCCCTTCTTGTTATACACACGCACACACACACACACACACACACACACTTGTACAGCTATTTTTTATTGTTTATGGGGAATTACTGGCACGTTTGACATCTGACATTTGGTCTCCACAATGTCAGGAATACGCACACACACAACACACACCCATACACAGACAAAGAGCAATGATCCTGAGGGGAGGCTAAAGACAGGGACTCTGTCCGATTGGAGGATTAGTTTTTGACAACAACAAACACATTTTGAATAATGTCTACAGGCCAACAGTGTGATGAGATAATGCCGGTTAGTGCCTTTGTAAATGAAGTTTACACAGCAGCATTTGATTTCAATCTCCTTAAATTATTTGAGCTTTTCCACATCATACAGCTTGACTTGTTTACTACTAAGTGGACATTTCTGCTGAAACAAATAAATGAACATGGCGTGACAAACCTGTGTGCATGTTTTAAAGCAAACACGCTTATCTGTTTCATCCCTTTCATTCACAAGATTAGCTTGGAAAATAAAGTAATTACTTGGAATAACTTGTAAATACTGAGCAACTTCTGTTTGGTACAAACAAGACAGTTGATGAAAGTGTCATTCTGGAGAACAGAGGGAGCCCATATTCAGGTTATCAAGCTTGAGAATAGCCAGCCTGATCTCACGATGAAATGTAACTATTTTACATTTTGTCAGTTTAGTGGCTAATTTGAACAAGTTCAGTTGTAGCTACAAAAAGTTACAATTATTAAAAGGAGGTGTGGTACCACTACACCACCACTAAACACAACCGTCATTGGGGGATAAGCAAATCGTACTAAATTGTATACGAATAAGATCATACAAATTAGCCACCAAATCAAAAAGTTACAAATTGCCGTGAGATAGCATTGGAATAGCCTACCCTGTTTAATATAGCTATTAGCTGTCATATACATTTAACAAAAAGAAGCAGGTTAATAAATTAACGAATAGTGCAAATATTTAGAGAACTGCATTTCTCTTGATTCTTTTAGTGATATAAAAAGTTGTGGAAACTGAATAACTTGGCTGAGGTAAATATAAGGCTCCTGACACTATAAGGCTCCTGACAAAATGATTTGTTGTAACTAATAATAAAGAGAAATGAATGGGTACTTTCAGTTCTCCTCTGCTGCCATTTGAACTGAGGTGATTTGTCACAGCACATCAGTGTTAAAACATTTTTTTTTTGTTTGAAATATCCATAAATATAACAGATTTTTTTTGACAATTTTTAGAAGAAATTTAATATGAAATTTAATATGAAGTTTATTCACATATGAATAGACCATAGATTAAAAGATAATGAAATTTGAGATTTCAGGAGGTTGTGTTAAATCATTAAAATAAAGATACTGTATATGAACTGATGAAGTTAAAACTCTGGTATTGTGTTGACTAAAAATTTATATAAACTATATGACAACATTTATAGTATGTAATTGGAGGAAAAGCCATCACTAGTTTACACATTATTTACAGAATAAAACAAAAATTAAGTTGTATAGAAACATAAATCATATAAATCATAAATCCAAACTGAATATTTTCAAGTGGTATCTTAATTTTCTTTACCATAGCTATAATCATACTGAAAAAATGAAGTAATAAAACATTTCAGGAATACTTTTTTCTTCTTTTGATTTTTGTTTTTTAATCAGTATTTTTATTTTGGATTAAAACTTTCCTAAATGCAAACGTAGTTTGTAACAATGCTCTTACAAAAAGATTTACTATAATGAATAGATCAATAAACGAATGCAGTTCTTTTGAAATTCCCTCAAAAACCGTTGTGCCTCACACAGGTGAGTGGGCTTGACAAGCCACCTGTAGAAAACACTTCCCTCTATTGACCTTATTCTTCGATGCGGATGTAAGCTAGTTTTTGCGATTATTTTAGAACTTCCGATTCAGTTACCTATGGGAGAAATGACTAGGAATAATAAACCGCAGAAAACGGTCAAACCGCTTGCTCTACAAACAAGTGTTTGCATGACTATACAGACAAAGTAGAATAGTATAATTAGAAAATATCAGTTTGCAACATCAAGCAGCAAAACCAGCTGTTTTTAATGTCTAAAAATGAATGGAAGTGAATGAGACCGGAAGTCTTAATCAAGTCCCTTTATTAATCAGGGGTCACCACAGCGGAATGAACCGCCAACTTATCCAGCAAATGTTTTATGCAGCAGATGCCCTTCCAGCCATAACCCAGCACTTGGAAACACCCATACACTCTTGCATTCACACACATACACTACAGCCAATTTAGTTTATTCAATTCACCTATACTGCATGTCTTTGAACTGTGGGGGAAAACGGAGCACCCGGAGGAAACCTAAGCGAACATGGGGAGAACATGCAAACTCCACACAGAAATGCCAATTGACCCAGCCAGGGCTCGAACCAGCGACCTTCTTGCTGTGAGGCAATTGCGCTACCCACTGCGCTACCGTGACTCCCTAAATCAATCAAACTGACAATATTAAGTTATATATAACTTTAAAAATGTGTTGAAATTTGATGAATTTATTAAAGCAAGTTAAAGCAACATTAACATATTTGTAGTTATGACTTATTGTCATTACATTTTTTACTTGCTGCATTCCTCCTACTGTACATATAATATATACACTGTAAAACCCAACAGTCAACTTTATCAAATGAAATGAGTGTAGATAACTCACAATTTACTGAAAGTTAATTCTACTCATTTGAAAAGAGTTTTGAACTCAGTGTTGAAGGTAATGAGTTAATTAAATACCAAGTTCACAATACTAATATAGATTAGTTTTTTTTTTAACTCCAATGGTTTGTAGCAATCGATTTCCTCAAACAGTTTGAGTAACCTTAACTTATTGGGTTTAACAGTACTCAGTGGGTTTGAGTTCTCTTCATTTATCCGGTTTTACTGTGCTTAAATTGCTTTGTTTACTCAAATGGATTAAGTTCAAAGTACTCATTAGGATTAGTTTTTGAACTTAAATGGTTTACTGCAATCAGTTTCCTCAAATGGTTTGAGTTACCTTTACTTTTTTGGTTTTACAGTGTATATATATATATATATATATATATATATATATATATATATATATATATATATATATATATATATATATATATATATATATATATATATATATATATATATATATATATATATATATATATATATATATATAATTGTTATTACCATTATTGTTATTACCAAAGCATACAGGCTGAAATAACAATATAATGACATATATCAAATCAACTACCACTGCCACCCCCCTGCTCCCCCCTCCCCCTGGTCTCTTTAAACTGGGGTATCCAATGAATAGAAGTTAAGTACTGTTGTGTAGAAGAAAAGTACAGTATCAAGAATGAGATCAATAGAATACAATTATACAAAATAAGGCAATCATTCTGGATCCTGATCATTGCTTTGTGCAATAAACATGGAGATTTTGTCAGCAGCTGAAGTCCCGATTTTTAATGTACACATTTGTACCAAGTTCACTTGAGCTATGGATAATTCCAATATTATAATGTTCTGAAGTTCTACCAACCACTTGTATGTGTCCAAGTTATATGGACAAAGCTAGTGTTGTGCTAGTAGTTTTTTACAGAAGTTAAGCCAGCCAGCCAAACAGCTTTTTGGAGCTTGGTAATATTCAACATCATCAACCAGTAATAATATGGAAGGATTCACCAGTACAGGATATTCAATAATGTTAGGTAAGATAACACACACCTCATTCCATTTTTTTTTTGTACTTTTCCACATTCCCACATTATATGAAAAAAATGCCCAAGGTCCTGGTCAGGAGTAAATGTAAAATATTATGCTGCATATACTATACATCAGAAACACTAATATATTTTACAATACATCAAAAATACTGATAATAAGAATAAATATTTCTTGATCATAAAATCAGCACATTAAAAAGATTCGGAAGGTAGTCATGTGACACTTAAGAATGAAAAAAATGACTGCTGAAAACTTATATTTACCCGGTGGTAAATTAGAAAAGTTGTGTCCGTTGTTTTGACAGTATTACCTGAGGCAGGTGAGGATTGGTCAGTTTGACTTCCAGCTGGGTGGTCTGGGGACACACAGGAGTCAGAGCGAGGGGCAAGATCATCCAGCTCAGCAAACATATCAGACTGAGACCTGTTAGACTGGGAGTCCGGGGTGTCCTCCATTGCACTCTGACCTGAAATAGCCCAAACACAGTATCTGTACACACATATGCAAAATAATGTGTAAACATTCTCTAGTCAGGAATTTGCATTGCAAGAGTAATGGACGTTATAACCTATTTCCTCAGCTGTCATACCAGCTTACGGTTTTATGATTGCTTCAGGCTCAGTGAACATTATCAGCGAGGACCTCCAAAAGTAAAAGAACAAGCATCATCACACCTTCCCCTGCAGCGGCAGCTCAATTCCCGAGAATGACTTTTAGCCCAGAGCCTCTGTGGTTCATGAATAGATGAACAGATACACGCATAACCCTAACAGTCTTTCTGCCCCGTCAAACACTCAAAAAAGGATTTTTGCTGCTTGTTCAAACTACTAATTTAAAATGAGCTGAATCAACACAATTCTTGAGGGGTTTTGTTGTGTGTGTTTAATCATCTTAAGTTTGCAAAAACAATAAAGTTACCTTAATCAATTTTGTGTCGTGACAACATGAAAGAACTGTATGGAAGCCAACGTTTTTTACAGTGAACAACAGCGAGTGAGTCCTAATAATTTGGTCAGTTTAGATGCTAGAGGTCACTTACTATAGGTCACTTACTTAAATAAGGTCGTTTTTTATTATTCCATTGTCATATCAATAAAAAGACATGCCATAGTTTGGTCTCTGCATCAAATTGACTTGATTTTATATACATTGAAAGCATATTATTCCCAGTGTTGCGTTGCAGCTGGAAGGGCATTTGCTGTGTAAAACATATGCTGGATAAGTTGGCGGTTCATTCCGCTGTGCCGACCGCTGATTAATAAAGGGTCTAAGCTGAAAAGAAAATGAATGAATGAATGAATGAATGAAAGCTTATTAAAATGAAGGTAAAGTGTCTACTTTAAAATAAAATAAAATACAAACATAAACACACACATATTTAATCACCGAATTAAAACTAATGTTAACTTGTTCGATAAAATAGTGACCCACCAAACAAAAATTAAAAACTATACATTGCAGTTTTGTACAAACAAATAAAGAAATAGATAAATAAATCAAATTTAATAAATATCAAATCTATAATAAGAATTAAAACTTTTTTTTATTTCCGCTGTTTGCCAAGGAAGTATTTTTCAGTCATTTAGCTTAACTTAAAATTAAAATATTTAAATAAAATAAATATAAACTACATTAATTAATAAAACTATATTTTAAAAAACTATTAAAACACATGCAACAAAACTACTAAAACATTATGAAAACAGGCAAAATAAAATATGATTATTTTAAAAACTAATTGTTATGCACAGATCCAATAATTTGTTAATCAGATTTATTGTTGATCATTTTAAATTACGGTATGCAAACAATTTGATCAATTATTTATTGCAGTTCAAATACATACAGTATTCGCTTGTTACGTGTAATGTCACGCAAAACAGCTTCCGAGTCTGAGCACTATATCAAACTGTATGGGGAGACTCAACAAATGGTAATAATAAACTTTACAATGCGATGTAATACTTTCGAAAATCATGATCACAATATATATATCCATGCCTAATATCAGATGGCCAGAAAGTGATCAATGTTTTATAAATTGTTAAAATATTGCTGTCTGTGTTGCAGCAAAAGTCCAAAGACTGTCGTGCACACCATGATTTTATATAAAATTCACTTTAATCTGTGATATGACTAAAAAGTGGTCATACACAAATATTTTCTCAGTTCAAATAAGTAGCGGCTTGGACCCGGAAACAGTATTTCATACGTCATGACTTAACAAGCAAATAGAGCAGCAGCAAACTAAAAGAGAACAACAAGGCCTCCAAGTCTACATGCACAGACACACACACACATCTATTGTATGGTCACAGACCTCGGCTTACCACTCACACACACACAATAGAGAGACTTGACTCGACACTTCAAAGCATATTGGTGCTGTCAAGCTCTCCGTCATCTTCAGCCAAGTGCTTCTTGAGACTGTCTATATGTCTCCGCGCGTGTACACCAGCCTATAGCTTACATGAAGGCAGGGTCAGAAAATAATCAGGGCTTATAGTTGCTGTTTTTGTAATCAGTTTCTATTTGTTAGATCTATTGATCTAAGTTTATTTGTGATTTTATTGTCGCAAGATTGAGTGTTATTGTGTGTGTGGCTAATATGCATGGAAGCTTCTCTTTCAAAAAATTTTATTAATAAAAAATAAATATTTGCGAACAAATAAGTTATTTGTAAGATAGTTTAAAAGTAATAGTAAAATTCTTTGAAAAAGAAAAGAAAAGAGAAAACACAATTGTTAAATCCACACTTGTATTCAGAAGTTTGGGATCAGTATGTTGCCTTTAGTATGATGCATAAAAAATAACAGTTAATTATTTATTACATTAAAACAGTAATGTTGTAAAATATTATTAAAGTGTGTATTTTTCAGAATACTTTTTATAAAAAAAACGTTTTTTTTTGTCACTTTTGATCAATGTAATGAATCATTTTCTTTTGCAGAAATTCTATCTGACCCCAAACTTTCCAGCATTTCAATTGTGAGAAAAAAACAATTAGTTACTTTATTTATTCATTCATTTTCCTTCGGCGTAGTCCCTTAATTCATCAGGGGTCGCCACAGCGGAATGAACTGGATGGCTTTCCAGCTGCAACCCATTACTGGGAAACATCCAGACACACTCATTTACACTCACACACTATGGCCAATTTAGTTTATTCAATTCACCTATACCGCATGTCTTTGGAGTGTGGGGAAAACCGAAGCCAAACCCACGCTAGCATGAGGAAAACTCCCCACAGAAATGCCAACCGGTCCAACCAGGACTCGAACAAGCGACTATCTTGCTGTGAGGTGACAGTGCTAACTACTGAGCCACCATGTCGCCCAGTTACTTTATTTAAAATGTGAATAAACCTGTTATAACTTGGAACTGTTAAGTTAGCTTAAATTCATTTTTAGAATGATGTTCATTTACTTTTAAGACAATGAGTTCACTCACTTTAAGTAAAATCAACTAGTCTTTTTAAGAGCAACATGTTTGCTCACTTTTTTAAGTAAACCCATCGCTTTTTTTTTACAGTGTATTCATGTATTTATTGGCTCTTATTCCAGTGATCCTATTGTTACTTTTATACTTTTAGCTTTGCTGTTCAGATGCTTCTACTCAGCATACTCCATGCTTTACTGTCCTTTACTTTGGAATTTCTCTTTAATTCGGCGCTCCATTATTACCTGACAGCTGAGAAAATAGACCTTTAGCATAAACAGCGAGCTAGATATCGATCTCAGAAAATCAAACACTTTTTGGCACTAGCAGCCTCAGCAGTTTCTATTACAATGGCCTAAAAAGTCAATAATATAATTATACTTACCTCCTTACAGATCAAACAGAGATCGGAAGCATTGGTGAATTTGAGCACACATATATTCAAGCCTGCATAAACACTACAGCAAGCAGACACTCAAGGCCAAACAGAAAACTAGGACTCTATAAGATAATGATTTAGGACAACAGTTTTGTTGTAGCCAGTCTATTATCAGACACCTACAGTAGGTGCAAGGCTATCACTGTTTGCTGACTAATCCAAAGCAACAATTTGAGATTAAAGGAATGAAACACAGGATTTTTGGGAACATCAACAGTTCTTGTGAGTCATGGAGACAACATCAGTAACAGTTCAGTAGGAGTTCAGTAACATCCACAAAGGTTTCCAGAGTAGATATAAATGAACAAAAAGCAAGTTATTAATAAAATAAATTGTATTCAAAAACGGTGTCATGTAAATTAACTATAAATTGTAAACAAATCCCATAATGACACTGGACATAGTCTGGACTGCTCTTTTTAATACTAAGCTTGTTAATAACTTTTTGGTGTATAACCATTGCTTGATTTTAACTACTGTAATATTTGAGTGAGCATGGTCTCTTTAGTTAGTGTGCCATATGTGTCTGCTCTTTTTACTTTCTCTCTATCCATTTTCTCTTGCTGACCGCATGGATCGAGAGTGTGAGGGCCAGGCAGTGTGTGCGGTAGGGGGGGTCTCAAAGATGTCTGGCGGTCCTGCTCATTGTCAAGGACAGTTGCACCCTTGAAATGGGGCCGAAAGAGGTTGATGTGGGGTTGACTACTGACTGCTGGACCATAGCATGGGGGGAAGGTGTTGGGGGGAGACAGAAAACTGCACAGTTCTACAAAAAGACCTCTAGACTGGCCTATAGAGCTGTATACACACATAGAAAAGGTTAAAGAAAGTTACAAAAAGGTCAATGACCACTCCCCCTGCACCCCCCCCCCCCCAAGTGTCATCGTCCATCCCCCCATTGCATTTTATTTACAAATAAATCACAAAACCGCAGCTCTAGTAACATATCAGTGATCTATCCATGTGACCCCAAAAGTGAGCAAACAAGACCCTTATAGTCACTTTATCACTCTTCTGACCAAAAACGAGAATGGACGAAGACACCTCTCTGGGATTTCTGGATTGTTTGCTCTCTTTCACGAACTCTCAGTTTGAGTCAGATGTCAGTGGCCCGAGCTCTTTATCTTGACAGGGGATGGTAAATTAGCACACGGAGAGCATCTAAGGGATGCGTATTATAATTGAGGCTCACTTACTGTTCACCCGTCAGCAAGGCGGCGGTCAGCTTGGATTTATGACCACCGCTCCACACGTCTGCTTTTCAGGGAGAGGAGAGAATAGAGAGAGAAAAGGGGAAGAAAGAAGGGAACGCGGGAGGCTAAGGCTCAGAGGGAAGAACACGACGCAGCCGGCATCACTGCCACCCCCCTCGTCCCCCCACAACGTTCTCATTGTAAAGGCCTTGGCCGCTTTGAACTAGGGAATCAAACGGTACCAGCCTGATTC
The DNA here is from genome assembly GCA_903798195.1 of Danio kyathit. Classification (NCBI taxonomy): domain Eukaryota; kingdom Metazoa; phylum Chordata; class Actinopteri; order Cypriniformes; family Danionidae; genus Danio; species Danio kyathit. The sequence continues at coordinate 21,085,523 of LR812522.1, forward strand.
CCCATCAAAAGAACCCCCTCGCTTTCAGTAAAGAAGAGAGGAGAAAAGCTCCTTGCCATATTTATGACTTAGTCCCTCTGTAGAGAAAGCTGAAGCTCATGGTCAGGATGTAGGACTTTGATTTTCTTTTGTTCTCTTTCATGTCTGAGGTACGGTGAATGTTCAGTTCTGCTTGGCCCAACTGACCCCAGCGTGTGTGGATGAATACACAAGACTTAGTCTAATAAAGCGTACAGTGCGTGCTGGTGTGTGTATGAAATCTGATTTTGCTATGCTTTCAGGGCTACAATTTCTGAAAAGGAAAGAATGGAAAACTTTGTTTTGCATCATAAATGGGATAAGTTATGTCTTAATTCATATATATTGTATATATCATTTTCCTGTTAAAAATTAAATCCAATTTCCCGTATTAACCTTTGCCTTAGTACTGCTAATAATTACTATATTGGCTTTTTATCAGTAATTATAATGTATGATTTTATTCTACATCCCTACACCTACCCAACACCTAAGCCAACTGCTACCTTACTAAACATTATTAAGCAGCAAATAAGTATTTTATTGAACTTAAAGTCTTAGTTTAATGGTTTGTTAATTGCAGGAATTGTGCCTTAAAATAAAAAGCGACTAAACATAATTGATATATCTAAACTTACTTAAAACATCAGCAAATCAATAGATTCTTATTGAAACTAACCTTGCATGTCATTTTCCTGAGGCATGATGGGAGGAAGCACAGGCCAGTTATTCCACTCTGACCAACTATCCACTGCTGAGCATTCAGACTTTAGTGACTGAATGCTCTGGCCAGATCGGCTGATTCCTGGGTGTCCATGCAGGGATTCATCTGTGGACCATTGACCGGCTGGGGTTTGGTGTGATTGAGGGGTTTTAGAGGTGTAAATTGGAGTGTCTGGCAAGCAAGTGGAAGGTGTTTGTTGTTTGCAGGATGTGAGAGACCTGGAGAGACATACTTGAAGGATGTCCATTCGTGAACTGGCTTGGCTGCAACTTCCAGCAGAGCTGAAGGGAAGATTGGGGAGAGAAGTAGAGCAGCCCTCTTGATAATCATTAATCTGTTCAAGGTTATAAGCAGCATCGTCATCGTCATCTGTACCATTTTCAGCAAAACGGCCAAAACTGAAGTTCACTGGCAACATAAAGAGTGTGAAGAGATCTGTTAGTTAATCATACCTTGATAGCACCGTTATCATTCCATATTGAGAGTAATTAAGTGTGCAATATCAGAAGAATTGTGTACCTGAAAGGGCATCTGAGAGGCTACTGTTCAGGTCAGTGCTACGGCTAAACTGGCTGGATGAAGGGCGGCTGAAATCCGAAAGTGGGGTGACAGAAGAACTTGGAGTGCCTGGGGTTATTGGTGTACTTGGGGTGCTTTGAGTGCCTGGAGTAGTGGGGGTGTCTGGGATGCTTGGGGTTGTCGGCGTGGAGAGAGTTGTTGGGGTCAATATCTTTTCTTCAGCCATTTCATGCTGCCCTTCATTCAGATCTTGAGGAGCACAGTATGGATCTTTCTCATTGGTTGGGTGTGTGTTTATTTTGGGAGTTTGGGATCTCTGAGGCTTGTCGATGAACTTGAGGGATAATGGAGGACTTATTGGTAGATCTAAAGAAGCTCTGCTTGATTTAGGAGGTTCAGGTACAAAGGGCAGTACCACATCGAATTGGCTCTTTCTGCAATTATTCACATTTTGGTGGTTCCTGGAATCTAGAGAAAAAATATTTTTTTAATTAGTGTGGAAATAAGGACTAACTAAACTCTGTGGGGTTGCAGGGTTCAGTTTTAAAACAGCCTCTGGCAGTCTTTCTGCAAAGTTTAGATTTAATCTGTCCTGCCTGCAAGCTTCTGGTAACCCTGAAAATTTGATTAACTGGCTGGAGCTAAACTCTGCAAGAAGGTGGTCTTATTGGTGCAAGGTTGGACACCCCTGGCCGAGGGCGAGATTACATATGGGTCAAGGTTAGGGTTGCATCGCCGGGGCACATTTGGGGAATCTTTACTCAGAATTCAAAAGAAAAAGGGCAAGGCTAATGCACAAGACCAGAAATCCTTCACTAAACAAACCATACCATAACACTGAGCACCCAGTCTGCAGCTGTCTCATGTAGAAATGAACAGGACACACACTCACGTACATGCACACACACAGGCTTAATGACAGGCATTGTTCAGGGAGCACACAAAAAAAGGTCCTGAATAATTAACATGGGGGTCCTGCATGAGGGTCAGGCAAAAAGCGTATTCATCATCATTTACAGCTAAAAGAGAGGAGAGAGGCAAAGGCCAGCCAGCCCAATAGCTGATGCTGCCCTACTCCACTGAGCCTCAGAGCAAACAGTCTTTTGCCTGTTGCGGGCCCCTGGTTCCTAACAAGGGCCTCGGACTCCCCCCCCACCCCCCACCCTTCCCCTCGAAAAATCTGCCCCTCTACAGCAGCAGCTGTCCTGTTCCCAGCTCAGTATGCAGAGTGACTCTAAGATATGATAATTACCACTTGCAACCACTATATGAAGGAACTCATTCTCATAATTGGGATTAGAAACCCCATATAGCTAATTATGGATGCAGTGACAGCAGAGCAAACAAATGAGCCAAGCCTCATTCTTTCTTTCGATGGCTCTTGATGCTGTTGCCTGCTGGGGGAGATTTGCAGAGACTTTACTATTGCATAATATGCAGCGTTGCTTGCCAGTCTTTTTCTTGCTGAAGGAACTTCACAGAAATATCAGTGAAGTTTTCTTGTGGGTCGTAGATCAAATGTAGAAGGACTGGAAGATAAGGGTTTTGGGTGGATCCCAACTTATTGTCAACATTTCTTTATAAAACATTTCTTTATAAAGCACTTTTAAGAAACAGCAAGTGTTTACCAGCGTACAGCATTTAAAAATAAAAGGACAATTAAACAAACATATCTCTCTCAGTCTCATACAGTGGTAAAAGCCAAAGAGTAGCAATGAGTTTTAAGGGTTTTGGCCTGCCTAACATGGAGAGGCAAATTATTTCAGAGTTTTGAGGTTACCAAAAGCACAGCACACCCTGGTTTTCAACCTTGTGCCAGGAACAGCTGAAAGTAACTGCACAGCACATCTAAGTGACCTTGATGGAGTGTACAATTGAATTAACTCAGAAAGGTATCTTAGTGGTAATCTATTTAGAGGTCTATCATCTTAATGTAAAGATATCAGGTGAGTTTAAAATATGTTGACCGCTTCATGCTGTGGACATTCGTGTTGTTATTGGTCATCAAATTGATGCAAAAATTTTACCCTAATAAACCAACCGTCTCTGGCTCTCGTCCCCTAACATTTGTTGTCCCCCAGGCCAGTATGTTGTGAGTCCCCCAGCAGGGGCCTGTGTTGAAGCAGACCAGAGGCCCCTACACAATACGCTCTTGTTCAACTGAGTCTGTGTCACTGAGGAGTCAGAGGACAGAACAGCGAGAGAAAAGGATTGAGTGAGGGGAAAGAGAAAAAGAGAGGGAGAGAGGCTGGAAAGCACATAGCTGCACTGCTGTTCTTACAATACCATTGCTTGGTCCATCTGTCACAGTCTCACACACACACACACACACACACACACACACACACACACACACACACACAATGTATGTGTGTGAACGACATGTGTCATATCGCACTGTTGCGGCTTGGCCCCCCCTACTCTCTCCTTGGGGAGCTAAAGGCAGGTCGGGTTGATTGTTGGAGTCTCCGAGCACCATATGGCTGTATAATTAGTTTTGGCCTGTGATGTAGAGTAATGCTCGGATCTCGGTTGACTCCCAAGCCTGCATTGAAAGATGTGGTCCTGATGCACGTTAATGACCAATTCTGCCCAAATACCTTTACACCCCATCACTGAGGCCTAATGGAAGTACCACCAGAAGGGCGGCGCCAAATTAAACACAAATAATACATTTATAGCCTGTATATAGAGAGTGATGTCAGAACCCAGAAGTATAATATAGAGAATACTTGCAAAAAACTGAAAATATAATATTATATTTGTCAATCCAGTACAATGAATAAAATAAGGTCTATGGGTCTTGCACCCCAAACATTTTTATCTAACTTATATGAAACATTACATTTTCTAAAATACATATACCAGCTTAAAAATTCACGGTTTTTCATATAGGTGTATCAAAATTGTGTCGTAGAGTAAGGTGATAAAATATTGTCATGTTATGTTTACCAAATTAGTCAATTAATATCATGAAGGAATTATTGTACATGGGATTATTGTACATTTATTTAGATTAAAACTTACATTCTGTCACAACTGAATAGCTTAATTTTAGATAATTTTGTTTGATTAGAGCAAAAAGAGCAAGGAATGATGACATTGTAGAGATGCAGTGCTCAGCATATATAAGTACATTCCTCACAAATTTTTCATATTTTTAATAGGAAGCGATACAATATTATATTTGTGCATATACATTAGATTAGTCAGTACTGAAGCCAAATCTGGAGCTTATCTAACAAAAAAACTTACGATAATGCTCCAAAAACTAATACACCCAAATTTGTTATAGAAAAATATTAAACACAAATTTTAAAAAAAGAGGAAAAATCAAGAGAAGCAAAAAAATTTTGTTGAAATTTTGTAGGTTGTCTTTATCTTTCAACTTCTAAATATGTTTGGTGACTAAAATATTATTTTAATAAATATATCTGTTTAATAAACCTGTTTTGTTTAAATGCACCAAAATAAATGGCCTATATTCACTGAGAAATGCATAAAAAATACATTTTTAAAATGGGCTGTACTCAATTATGCTGAGCACTGTATATAAAAAAGTAAAACAATAAACGCAAACATAACATATATGTCATGCTTTAAACCTTTTTTTCATTTAAAAGACACATGAATTAATAATAATACAGTCCAGATTATTACTCAGATGTAAACATTTAAAAATACACCATTTAATATTTAGCACTGAACATAACCTGATTCGAAACAGCTCAAAATATACATAAAGTGGTGCATGAATAAATTTTGAGCAGCAAAAATATGCCAGTATTAAATAAAAGAATCAAATAAATATCTAAAAGTAAACCTATTTACTTACAAGTACATCTAAAAAAGTAAACCTATTTACTTACAAGTACATTTTTAAAAAGTAAACCTATTTACTTACAAGTACATATAAAAAAGTAAACCTATTTACTTACAAGTACATCTTAAAAAAAGTAAACCTATTTACTTACAAGTACATCTAAAAAGTAAACCTATTTACTTACAAGTACATATAAAAAAGTAAACCTATTTACTTACAAGTACATCTTAAAAAAAGTAAACCTATTTACTTACAAGTACATCTAAAAAGTAAACCTATTTACTTACAAGTATCTTTAAAAAGTAAACCTATTTACTTACAAGTACATCTTTAAAAAGTAAACCTATTTACTTACAAGTACATCTTTAAAAAGTAAACCTATTTACTTACAAGTACATATAAAAAAGTAAACCTATTTACCTACAAGTACATCTTAACCAAAGTAAACCTATTTACTTACAAGTACATCTTTAAAAAGTAAACCTATTTACTTACAAGTACATCTTTAAAAGTAAACCTATTTACTTACAAGTACATCTTAAACAAAGTAAAACTTTACTTACAATTAAAGTAAACCTATTTACTTACAAGTACATCTTAAACTAAGTAAACCTATTGACTTACAAGTACATCTTAAAAAAATGATATGCATGTTTTGATGTGTTTTTATAAATGCTTTTATTCAGAATGGAAGGTTTCTTCTCTCAATATAATAAAGGATACAGCAATATTAAATGAATACACGTAAACTTATAATTGTTTTCATGTTGTCAAAACAGGTCAATTTTAAATATAAAAACTAATATCAATTTAAACATGATGCTATTTAGGCATTACAACATAAGATACAGTATGAAAAATCAATGTTTGTTTTATGCTTTAGATGACTGTCATGAAAAACAACCTATATGGAAATACTTTATTTTAAGATGTTCATGTTCTGTGTATTCCTCCTGGTGCTCTGGTTTCCCCCACAAGTCTAAAGACATGCGCTATAGTTGAATTGGATATGCCAAATTGTCACTAGTGTATGTGTGTGAATGATGGGTGTATGGGTGCTTCCCAGTGATGGGTTGCAGTTGGAAGGACATCCACTGCGTAAAACATGCTGGATAAGTTGGTGGTTCATCCTGCTGTGGCGACCCCAGATTAATAAAGGGAATAAGCCAAAAAGAAAATGAATGAATGAATGTTCTGTGTATTCTATATGTATAGTAAATACAAATAATTATGCATAATTACGGGTGACACGGTGGCACAGTGGGTAGCATTGTTGCCTCACAGCAAGAAGGTCGCTGGTTCGAGCCTAAGCTGGGTCAGTTGGCATTTCTGTGTGGAGTTTGCATGTTTTCCCCTTGTTCACATGGGTTTCCTCCCAAAGACATGCGCCATGCGAATTGGGTAAGCTAAATTCTGTATGTATAGTGTATGTCCTGGTCCTCCAGGTTGGGGGTTGAGCGTTGGGCTAACGACCCACCTCATAAAAATTAGATGTTTCGAAGCACCAACATGATGCGGCTAAATATCAACTTCGATATAAATGGCCCTGGGAGTAAGTATGCATAATTACATGCAGTTAACCCTAAACCTAGCCCACATTCTAGCCCTAAAGTAATGTGCATATAATTAATGTCATTAAATAGTTAAATGAACAGTTACACTCTACCAAAGACACAGTTAAGATAAATTTATTTCATTAATTGAAAGAAGGGCTTTATTATCAACACTAACCTGGCCATTTTTGAGGCTGTGGAGCGCTCAGACTCTGCTGTCGTTGTTTTTGCCCCGGATGAGTAATAGGCCTTGCTCTGGGATAAGTGTTTAGGAAATGTGGGGGTCTAAATCTAACAGGACATGCCTCCATATGGGCCTGAAAACGAGAACACAAGGGTGGAGGGACATTGTCACGCTTGATAACCTGAAAAGACAAAGAAAAAAAAGTGTTTATTCATTGAAGACATTTAGAAAAGTCACTGCATTCATTTAGCATTGCATTGACTATGTACCTCTCTATAGCGACCCCTAGCGTTGACTAATAATTACGTTGCTCGGTATTTCCTTCCACTGTGACTCACACATATTTTAATCATTCTTACTGAAATGCTAACATTAGTTATTACATTTGAAAAAAAAAAGCAAGAACACAATGTGCAGCAGTTAGTCAATATTGACATTTTTAATAGCTAACTTGCCCCATGCTTTCCCGCTAGCAAACATAGCTGCATCCTCAGGCTAAATTCAGCCCTTTGTTTTTTCAGATAACAAACACATAACAAGTAAATTCATACAGGAATTTGAATAGATGGTGATTTTGGCAGTTTTTGGGCTTGTGTACGCACACTTTCTCTTTGCTTTGTGCAGCCAGATGGGTGCCACACTGCTTATAACTTGTCAGGCAGCAAGTCTTAACCTGTCCAGTGCCACAGGGCAATGTTAACAAGCACAAATAGACACACGTCTTGATGCCTTTTATCCTTTTTGAATTGACTGACAGTAAATTGCTGAGTAAACATGGCTATGTCTGCGCTGACAATGTTATCAAAGGGAACATGTGCGCCCTGTTCCCTGCGTTATTGGAGCTCAGAGCAGTGACCCAAAACCATTTTACACACTCTCTCAGACACTAATGAATCCTCAGCTCTGATACAAACACATCTTTCTCACCTTTTATCTCCCTTCAGTCATTCTTTCATTTATTCCATCTCTCTTTTGGCCCTCCTGTCCTGACACATCTGTCTTAAACTAAAGGATCCCTGTGTAAGTAAAGGATCCCTGTGTCCATTATCGTTTTTCCTGTTGTTAAAGTTAGTAAAAGATGTAATCTTTGTTAAGGATTACTTAAAGCCCATCATTTGTAGTAATATCACAAACGATTTTAAGGAAAGTTTTTTTTTTTTTTTTTTCAAATAGATAAAAAAATACATTCTGCATTGCTGTAGGGCTTCATAATTTGGCTTGTACTTTTATAAAATATATTATTAATACCAGGGATGGGCAGTATTTATTATTCATGTTTTTCAAATACATATTTCAAATACAAAATAGTATTTTGTAATTTGTATTTGATAGGTTTGATGAAAATGGCTTAATATTTTGTATCAAAATACTTTAGTGTCTTGTATTTTTGTAATTTAAAAATACTGTAAAATACTAGAAGTCTACAGTATATGGTGACATCTTAAAAATAAGGCCTGTGATTGCTTTCTCAGTAATTTGCCTAAGTTTGGGATCATAACAGAAATTGTATTTATTTTTAAGAAGGTGGCCAATGGATGGAGTATGGATGGAGATTATGCTTAAAGAAAGTAACAGACAAATGGTTAGGGTATATTCAGGAGCAAGTCAACAACCCTTGAAAAGAGTATACTGAGCAACGCTAAGACCACAAATCATGGAATCTTTGCTTAAGAAATGAGATGGAATACAATATCAGTCCTAAAGAACAGGATGAGGAGCTTCAGAACAACATCAATCTCAATCTCAGTGCTGTAGGTGGAAATGCAGAGAAACTTTAGAAATATAAAACACCTAAATATGGTGTACTAATGTTTTTAAGAGCCTAATCTGAGACTCTTCTATTTAAAGAAGAACTGAAAAAATCTTGGGAGAATGAGTATATAATGTACAAATAATGGATGGATTGTAATTTGTTACTTAAAGAGAAAAATAAGTTACTTTTGGGTCACAAGTCCAACTTACAACAACCATTAGGCCATTAGGCCACAACTTCCCCCTATATGAACAATGTGGCGGAGAAAAGTTGTTGCTATCAAACATTGTTTACTTCCCTAAGTCAATTTAATGGTGAAGGGATTGATTCAGTAGGCTCCGTTGCTCCATTTGTTCCATTTCAAAAGTATTTTGTAGCATTTTTAAAATACAAAAATACAGTATTTTATTTTGATACATTTGTGGCTGCTGTATTTTGTGGTTTATTTTGATACACTTAAAATTGATGTACTGTATTTGGTATTTTATTTAAAAAATGTATTTTTGCCCATCTCTGATTATTACAATAATTAAGACAATAGCAATTCTTAGTACAAAAGTATACATTGTTATTATTATTATTATTATTATTATTATTATTATTATTATTATTATTATTATTATTATTATTGTTATTGTTGTTATTGTTGTTGTTGTTGTTGTTGTTGTTGTTGTTGTTGTTGTTGTTGTTGTTGTTGTTGTTGTTGTTGTTGTTGTTGCTGCTGTTGTTGTTGTTATTGTTTTTTATTATTATTATTATTATTATTATTGTTGTTGTTGTTGTTGTTGTTGTTGTTGTTGTTGTTGTTGCTGCTGCTGCTGCTGTTGTTGTTGTTATTGTTTTTATTATTATTATTATTATTAATATTTAACAAAATAAAAAAGAAATACTAATTTAATATTACCAAGCAATTTGCATAAAAGTATAACAATATAGGAAATATTAATATTGCAATGTTTCACTGTACATTTTGAAAAGTTATTCAAATTTAAATTAATGAGTATTTAAGCCAATAATCATAATATGTTTGCATTAGCAGTTGCACTATTGTTGTTTATAGTTATTAATAATATAAAAATTATTTTATTCATTAATTAATTATGGGGCAGCGCAATGGCTCAGTGGTTAGCATTGTCCCCTCACAGTAAGAAGGTCGCCGGTTAGAGGCCTGGCTGGGCCAGTTGGCGTTTCTGTGTGGAGTTTGCATGTTCTACCTGTGTTCGCGTGGGTTTGCACTGGGTGCTCACCCACAGTCCAAAGACATGCACTATAACCCAGAAAACAATTTTGTGTTTAATTGATAATAGACATCTAAACGTATACAGCTTGGCTAAAACAAGCTGTACGAGCCAAAACAAATGTCTTAGACATTTAAGAATAGCCCAAAACTGGACGAGTGGTCAAACAGACAGATTAGACAGACTTTATATGTGTAGTCATCCATTTCTGTTTGTTGGATGACAAGTCTAGTTTTGGCCTATTCTTAGACTTTTATTAGATATTTTTACTGACAGCCCAAATTTAGCCTTGTTTTAGCAAAGACCACTATGTTTAGACGTCTATTAGACATCTATTACACATCTTTTAAAAACAAAAAATGCTTGCTGGAAAGTGAATTGAATAAACTAGGTGTTTCCCAATACTGGGTTGTGGCTGGAAGGGAATTCGCTGCATAAAACATATGTTGGAATAGTTGGCGGTTCATTCCGCTGTGGCGACCTCTGAAATAGAGACTAAGCCGAAGGAAAATTAATGAATTATTATTATTATTATTAATAAATCATGGAACCCATACTTTTAATATAACCCACCCCAAAAATATTTAACTTCTCCCCCTTGATGCACACACACACACACACACACACACACACACACACACACACACACACACACACACACACACACACACACACACACACACACACACACACACACACACACACACACACACACACACACACACACACACACACACAATTTATGTGTCAGATTTGCTCACTATATAATTATATGATAATAAACTATTAGAAGCCATTTCTGGTCACCATTTGGTTAAATTGAACTTAAACCAGCGAGTAACAACATTGCAGCCACTTAGATCCCACTAGCAACCACATAGCATCATCCTAACAACAATGCAGGCCTAACAACAAGTCTAGACCTCACTAAAGGTCCCTCGGCGTCCCCTAAACAAACCATCAAGCTAATGTGCATCATCCCCGACGCCAGCCTTCACCACAGACAAGCAGAATGTCCACAGAGTCCTCTGAGAGTGCCATTGTATCCGAAACGCTGAGTGTCTTTGACCTTGTAATGGTGTTTGTAGCCCTATGTCGGGCCCCGGGCTCCTCTGCCCTAGTGTGTGGGCTCTCGGGGGCCCACAGGAAATGACATGACCCACACACTGTACTAATGTCATTAACCTCGTGTGTTCGTGCCGAACGGTCTTCTGACAGAGAAGAGCCATGCTACAGTAGCGCACGCTCCGAAAACCAGAGTCCCAGATGGCTCGCGTGGAGAAGAGGCCTGCTTCCACTCCTCAACCCCTTCAAAAACACACATACACATTAATAGCACTGGCTTTCTGCATGAACCCTCCGCCGGGGGGTGGCCCGAAACAGAAGTGTGTCTCTGTCTGCAAAGGGGAACAGAGGATTCCTCTCAAAAAGGCCTGACGTCTAAGAAAGCCAGGCTTAGCGCTAACAAGGTTAAACCCCGCTGAAAAAGAGTGACTTTTTCAATCAGCCAGATTTGTGTTTCTGCCTGCGCCGTAATTAGCTTTGCTCCGGGACGGTGGGGGGGTGAAGAGGACGAGCGGAGGAGAGGAGAGGAGGGGACGAGATGACAGTGGGGCGCATTGTGGAGGTTTGAGGATTGGGAGGACCAAATCTGATTAGCCGCTCGTGTCAGAAGCCAGGCTCAGATGCAGCTTAGCGTTCGGAGCAACTTTCTACTTTCTGTCCCGGCTAGACAATGAGGCTACTTTTTACAGTCGCTTCTGTCTCTTTTCAACCCCTTCACCTTCTCTTTTAAACTTTCTGACTTATGCAAAAGCTGCTCGGCACATCCTGCACAGCGTCGGGTGTAATTAGTTACAATGTATCTAGTACTGTAATTAAATTACTTTCCTCTGAAAAAAAGTAAAGTAAGGGATTACTTTTCAATTTTGGGTAATTTTATTACAGTTACTTATAGTGTACTTAGCTTAAATATCATTCATTCATTTTCTTTTCGGCTTAGTCCCTTTATTAATCCGGGGTCACCACAGCGGAATGAACCGCCAACTTATCCAGCACATGTTTTACACAGCGGATGCCCTTCCAGCTGCAACGCATCTCTGGGAAACATCCATACACACTCATTCACACTCATACACTACAGACAATGTTAGCATACCCAATTCCCCTGTACCGCATGTCTTTGGACTGTGGGGGAAACCAGAGCACCTGGAGGAAACCCACGCGAATGCAGGGAGAACATGCAAACTCCACACAGAAACGCCAACTGACCCAGCCGAGGCTCGGACCAGCGACCTTCTTGCTGTGAGGCGACAGCACTACCTACTGCGCCACTGCGTCGCCAAGGTTAAATATTGATATATATTTAACAGTTCTATATAAATCCATTTAGAGAAGCTGAGGAATATATATTTTGCAGAATAGTTACATTTGTCAACTAAACAAGAATATAATTTATCAAGATAATCGCATATTCCTTAAGAAAAAATAGATTAGATAGTTTGCACAAGCTTGAGAAACAATGAAATGTTTTAGAAATGTATGTCAGTGTATGGTATAAATGATATATAGTGTCATTAATCTGAAATGTTATGATGCATATGAAGAGTTCAGATGCAAAAACCTCTAAATGCCATCTAAAAAAATGTTCTAAAATGAGCGTTTTTATCAGGCTCATGTGTGTAGGTTTAGAAAGTTCCCTTTTATGCTAGATATTTTCATGGTTTTTAAAGTGATAAAAAATAACTCATTTTAAAGAATATATGAAGAGTTCAGATGCAAGTGTCGTCTGAAATTTCCACAAAAATTTAGCCTTTTTTTCAGCCTCCTATGTTTATATTGAGTTATTAATATAAACATAGGAGGCTGAAAACATGGCAAAATTTTTGTGGAAATTTCAGACGACACTTGCATCTGAACTCTTCATATATTGTTTAAAATGAGTTATTTTTTTAAACAAAACTACTGAAAAAGCTCCTGTTTGGTTTAAGTGAATTTTTTTTGTATTAAGTTGAGTAATTAAATTACTCCTAAGTATCTAAGTTACTTTTCAGACAGTGTGATAGAAAAGTAAATCAAATACAATTTTAATGATGTAGTGTAATTAGTAATTAATGACTTTTTGAAGTAACTTAACCAGCTTGGATCCTGGTTAACTGGGCTTTTTAATGCTGATTTTGGCCTTTTACTTTTGATAATGAAATTGTTAGCATGACAAAGTTTAGTCAGTTCAATCAAGTCGCATCTTCTGGAGATCATTTGCTATTAAAATACAAATTGTTTTCTTATCAAGTGATCTTCATGTCAACACTTAACTTGTAGGACTTTTTTTCACTGGAAAATATCAGTCTATATACTGATTGTGAAGTTCAGTCTGAATTTTGCTTTAGTTTATATAATTGTGCATATATGCAAACTTCACATACAATTATAATGATTTATATCTGGATAAAGACATTTTGCTCATCATTGGTTTTAAATAGTCAAATTATGAATTGAGTATAGAGAAGGACAATAAATATTGTAAACCTGTTTTTGATATCAACATATCTCTTTTTGAGATCTTTCGGATGAGACGTTAAACCAAGGTCCTGGCTCTCTGTGGTTATTAAAAATCCCATGGCACTTCTCGTAAAGAGTAGGGGTGTAACCCTGGTGTCCTGGCCAAATTCCCTCCATCGGCCCTTACCAATCATGTCTTCCCTGTCATTCCCATCCACCGAATTGGCTGTATCACTGTCTCTCCACTCCACCAATAGCTGGTGTGTGGTGAGCACACTGGCGCCGTTCTCCTGTGGCTGCCAAGTGGATGCTGCACACTGGTGGTGTGGAGAGACCCTCCCCTTATGTTTGTGAAGTGCTTTGAGTGTATGGCCATACACGATAAATGCGCTATTTAAATACACATTAAATTACATTACAGCGTATACTGTAAGAACAGTTTTTACTTTGTCATTATTTCTCTATTAAAGGTGTAGTTCACTCAAAAAAGAATAATTACCTCATCATTTATTCTGCCATAATGCTGGTTGCTGGCACCCATTAATTTCCATAGTAGGAAAGAAATTACCATAGAAGTCAATTGGTGCCAGCATTTTTAAAATATCTTCTTTAGTGTTCAGCAGAAAAAAAGAAACTTTTGAAGGTTCTGAAAAAGCGAAGGGTGAGTACATGATGACAGAATTTACATTTTTGGGTGAACTACACCTCAACAAATTCTGTAAAAAGTATTACAGTTTCCATAAATATATCAAACTGCACTACTTAGAAATAAATACTTAGAAAGAAATATACTTTTAAGTTTTTATATTTAAAAATAAATAGTGTTATAATTGTTTATCAAACCAACTTATTTTTACTTATTAATCGAGAATAGTACAATAATTTTTAACATAAATATTAAACAAATCTCCTTTCAACATCAAACATATTTCACTAATTCTGAGTCATAATAACCATTGTATTGAGTGCTCTTATTACAGTTTTTTCCAACTGCTTACACACATTTTCAAAACAGCATTACCTTTTTTCAAAACTCTACACACAATTCTCAAAACTGCACACACAAAACGCAAACTGGCTCACATCTCCTTCAAAATGCAACACTGCATTCAAAATGCCATAAACACAGATCAAAATGAAGCATATGCATCAAATGGCAAACACTTCTTTCATAATATAACACTCTTGGATATAGCATGTAAACATGGTTGTTCTAAATCTAAAGCTCTTCGCTCTTTAGGCTTATATCTACAGTTCAATACAATGTTCTACAGTGACAGTAATCTACTGAGAGGGGGTACACTGAACAGGTACACTGTAAACAGAAAATATGTATTAGGCCTAACGATATTGGTGTTTATAGCATAAAAAACTCATAAACATACTGTATGTAAAAAAGAAAAAAAAAGAACATATGTAAAGCAAAAGTGTGTGTGAGAGTCTCAGGGGGGGGAACGCGTCCATTACCTGCAGAAGAGTCATGTGGGCATAGGGTTAGTCATCATACACTTTACAGCGCTAGGCTCAGAAGAAATCCTCTCTTGTTTTTTTAGAGGAATTTAGGATTTAGAAAAGGAGAAAATGGGGTAGGTACAAAACTTGTGGATGGGTGGATAACCATATATATTTTTTTTTTGGACCAGAACAGCCCAGTGTTCCATCATCTTTGGTCTATGCTAGACTAAAGCAGTGACTAAGTAGTGATCAGTTAAGAAATTAGTGTTTCTACGTTTGAGGAGCGTGTGTGTGCAACCTTGTGAATAAGTCTAGCATTTTGATTGGTTGTGTTTGGAAAAGGAAAGCAAGTGGATTTATGTTAGATTTTTGTGTTTTTAGGTAGAAAGTTGTGTGTAGTGTTTTGAGAAAAGTGTTTTATACAATTGAAAATTGAGTTCAAGGCCAAGAAATAGTTTATGGTTTTGGAGATTTGACGTGTAGTTTTGCATTTTGAGTGAGAGGTTTCAGAAATCGTGTCATAAGAAAAGATACAACTTTATTTTTTTATTTTAACATTGTTATTAAATGAAGTATTATTTTAATACAGTATAACATTACATATTTAAATTTAGTGCTGTTATTCAGCAAAAAAAAAATTAATTTATCAAAAGGGACAGTAAAGATTTTGTATTTTTCATAAATGCTATTTCATCCTTTCATTCATTTTCTTGTCAGCTTAGTCCCTTTATTAATCCGGGGTCGCCACAGCGGAATGAACCGCCAACTTATCCAACACATGTTTACCGCAGCGGATGCCCTTCCAGCCGCAACCCATCTCTGGGAAATATCCACACACACTCATTCACATTCAAACACTACGGACAATTTAGCCTACCCAATTCACCTGTACCGCATGTCTTTGGATTGTGGGGGAAACCGGAGCACCCAGAGGAAACCCACGCAAACGCAGGGAGAACACTACCTACTGCTCCACTGCGTCGCCCCTATTTCAGTTTTTTTTTCAATCAAATAATTCTGTGAAAAATGTACGATATAACATTTTCTAAAATTAAAAAAATCAGTTCAACCTTTGTCAATAATGATCTACTATATAGAAAATTTGATCACCAAATGAGCACAGTAAAACAGAAACAAATAACATTTTGAAACTATATATTCTGGTATGGGCAACCCAGTGGCGCAGTAGGTAGTGCTGTTGCCTCACAGCAAGAACGTCGCTGGGTCGCAGGTTCGAACCTCGGCTGGGCTGGGTCAGTTGGCGTTTCTGTGTGGAGTTTGCATGTTCTCCCTGGGTTTGCGTGGGTTTCCTCCGGGTGCTCCGGTTTCCCCCACAGTCCAAAGACATGCAGTACAGGTGAATTGGGTAAGCTAAATTGTCCATAGTGTATGTGTGAATGTGTGTGTGGAAGTTCCCAGAGATGGGTTGCGGCTGGAAGGGCATCCGCTGCGTAAAATCGTGCTGGATAAGTTGGCGGTTCATTCCGCTGTGGCGACCCCGCAAGGGACAAAGCCGACAAGAAAATGAATGAATGAATGAATATTCTGGTATTGTTCCCAGAGATGGGTTGCGGCTGGAAGGGCATCCGCTGCGTAAAATCGTGCTGGATAAGTTGGCGGTTCATTCCGCTGTGGCGACCCCGCAAGGGACAAAGCCGACAAGAAAATGAATGAATGAATATTCTGGTATTTTAAAGAAAATTCTGGTATTTTTTTATCAAATAATACAGAGACTTTTGAACACTTATTTAGTATTACCTTTTCTTATTAAACCTTTCTTATTAAGCTCTTATTAAACAATACTTTCTAAAGTTTTATAAAACACAATAAAAGCTGTCACAAATCACTTTTCATTTCCAAACAATGTTTCACTAAGCCAGACTCCCAATTGAAGCTCTTTATTGAACACTAACACAGGCAGCTCATTGTCCCCTAATCGGATGCCTGTGTAGTTTGAATGGCGCTCGCCTTCCTGTGGCCAACCTCTTTTTTTATGCACACAAAAATGGAAGCACACCACTCCACTCGCCGTTAAGAAAGGACGTCATACCGAACTGAATGCAACCCAAAACCAAACCATAAATCACAGTGTAAACAGCAGTGTTTGTCTGTGGGCCCAGGAGTGTGTTTGCCCACCTGTGCGTGTGTCATCATTTGGGCGTACAGTATTCGCCACTCATGATGTCGTCTCGCTGGCGACAATGTCCATGGAGATCGGTGAGGTATGAAGATAGTGGGTGGGTTAATCGTCTCTTGCTCTCAATAGATCTTTGGGACAGCCCATAAAATTCAGGGGGTTTGAATGTGGTGATGCACCCAGTGTTTTATGGCACACTGAGGTAATCCAGAGGGCAGAATATGTGTGTGGTTGTCCTTAGCAATGCAAACACTACTGGTCAAAAGTTTGGGATCAGCACAATTAAAAAAAATCCTATTCCATTTGGTCAAAAATAGAGTAAACATTTGAAAATTGTGAAAAATTATTACAAATAGTAATAAAATCTTGTTTAAATTGCATGTATTGCTGTGATTTAAATTTAATTTAAAGCAGCATCATTACTCCAATTCTGATCCTTCAGAAATCATTCTACACTGTAAAAATTGATTGGTTTTACACAGTTCCTTTATGTTTTCCCAACACAAATCAATTAAGTTACCTTTATTGTATTTGCAAATTTAAGTGGATTTAGCATAAAACAATTAAGTTGTCCCCCAAAAACTTTTTTATATTTTAAATAAGAAGATTGAACGACCAACAAAAATAATTTTTGAGTGCAATAACATGACCTGCTGTCAAAGAAATAATAATAATAATATTATTATTATTATTATTATTAAGAAAAAGAAGGAGAAGAAGAAGAATATCAATGTTAAAAACTGTTGGACTGCTTCATATTTGTGTGAAAACTGTGATACAGTACCATTAAAAATTTGAACCCAATGTCAATTTTATTTATATAGCACTATTAAACACAACCAAAGGTTGACCAATGTGCTGAACAATACAAGTCCCAAAGAGGAAGGTATAGAATTATAATTAAAACAAACAATTCTCACGGACAATTATTATAGCTAAAACAAACAATTCTCACTGACAATTCTCAAACAAATCAAAAAGGTAAGTTTTCAAACTACATTTAAAAACAGACAGAAATGATATAGACCTAATACAGAGGGGCAGAGCATCCCACAAAGTAGGACCAGCTACTGCGAAAGCACGGTCACCCCTGCATTTCAGCCTCGACTTTAGGATGCATAACAGTCTCTGGTTAGATGACCGAAGGGACTGACCAGGCTGATGTTCAGTCAACAGGTCTGACAGGTAGGAAGGAGCCAAGCCATTTAGTAATTTAAAAACCATGGCTCATTCTGATTACGTACCCCTATATACATTTCTGGAGAGAGCAAAATATGTCCTAGCTACCTCTTTTTGCAGTTTTTGTTTTCACGAATCTACCAAAGGCCGCTATGTATGCTTTTTCAGATCTCAAATTTCTCTCTCGAGTGCCATTCGCGCCTGCTGTTCTCACATAAATCCACCAGAGGCCACTGTCGACTGACTGACCAACCGACCAATTACACTTCCCTTCACCCAACCGATAGTGTTTTAAAAAGCACCGATTCACCTGCCCACCCCCTTCCCTAAACCCAACCGCAGTTTTTTAAATACAATGCAGAAAAAGAAAAGCCCCCTCATTTTTACCATGTTTTCAGATTTTACCACATTCTCACCCTGTTATTTACCTGTTTATATTATTTTTTAGCTTACTTGCTTTCTGGAACTGTTCTTCACCGGACTCAAACTCCCTTGTCGTGGTCAACTCCACTCAAGTCCGCCGACGAGCATGTCGGGTTACCGAACAAACAGCAAAAAAGCCATCCATACGGCGGTAGGCGGTCAGCTGGTAAGCGAGAAAAGGAACGGCATCATACCGCCCCTTAGCATTCGTTTTAAAGTTGAAATGAAGCCATACATTGCTCTGGCTACATAATTCGCGATCTCCAGAAATGCATATAGGGCTACGTTTTCAGAATGTTGAAAAAAATACTATTTACTTGTATTTTTTTGTTATCAAGGACACCATAAAATTGTGTTTAAACAGTGCAATTAAAGACATTTATAATGCACTTTTTATTATAAAAATGCTATCATTTTTTTACTTTATTACAATTGAAAGTAACTGTTTACTTTTTGAATATATTTTAAAATTGAATGTATTCCTGTGATTTCAAGCAGAATTTTCTAGCCTGAACTATTGTATGATTTGTCAGTTTAGTGGATAATTTGTATGTTTTTTAAAAAGCACCAAACCCCAGCCCTAAACACAGTCATACTAAATTATATGAATGATATTTATATGAATTAGTCACTAAATCAAAAAAGTTATAAATTGTTGTGAGATAGTGTTGGGATTTTCAGCACACTGTTAACAATTTACTGTAAAATCTACACTACCTTACTGGCAGCAGTTCGCCAGTATATTACTGTAAATCAATTACAGCAAAAATACTGTATTTACATTTACTCTACCATTTATCTTGCTCTATATGTATTTACAAATTGCATGTACAGCTTTAAAATTACCAGTAATTTTCACAATGAAACTTTAAAATACAGTAACATACTGCATAACTGTCCTACATATTACAGTTAATACTGGGTTATTTACAAAAATTGTTAACAGTGCTTCATTACACCAGCCGTGTATGTATCAAAGTTTCTACAAAAACAGATAACCGATCAATAATTATTGTTTATAACAGATCAGCAAACTACCACACATGATCATGAAGACTGGAGTAATGCTAAAAATTCAAGTTTTATGTACAATCAATTACGTTTTAAACTAGAAATAAGAAACATTTTTTGATAAGGAAACTAAAATAGTAATAATATTTTACATTTTCACTGACCAATTATATGCAAAGGTTAAAAACATACAAAATCCTTACTGATCCCAACTTTTTGACTGATAGCTCGCATGTGGCTGATTGTATGCACTGGTACATTCTGAAGATAAAGTAAAGTAGTCAGTAAGAGGCTGGTGGATCTTTGTCCCATTTGTTGTCTTGTTTGTTTAACCAGAGGCCCTCACAACTCGCCGTGCCCATGGAAACCTCTCTGTTGCCTGTGGCACATTCCCAGCCTCTGGCCTCTTGAAGATGGAGACGGGCACCAGCCATCAGTGCATATGTGTTTGTTTACAGGAGTCACATTTGAATATTAGTCTGGCCTTATTACGTTATCTTAATGCACGGCATGCTAAATCAATTGCAAGTGCACTTTGATGAAGTGTAATTGCGTATGTCATTCTTTTGTCTTTGTAAATGCTCACCGCATGATTCTGTCCTCTGTTCCACAGGACGGCTTGTCTGACAAAGCTGAAGTAATATGATGGGGCCTGGGGGACAGAAAACAGGTTTAGATGTTGACAGTGATTAGTCATATTTGATAAGGCAAACATGGCTGTTAATATTGGTTGCACTGTTGAATGCTTAATCACACGGATTAAGTAGTTCCAGACAGGGTCTGAGCACAAGCAGGTTCAAATGAGTTCAGATATTTAATATTATCATATTAAACAAATCCTTCAAAGACATTGACAAAGCAGATAAATACAGTATATTAAACAATATGATAACAACTGGCAAACTTGCTCATTGGTTTTCTGATGATATTACATACATATACATATATTTTTTAGATGTTTAAACCTGTTGATCAGCCTTCTTTATTTATTTGGGTCAAAGCAAGACATCCAATTTTGTTAAAACTAAATGACAAAAGTAATTTATACTTGGTATAAGGTGTCTAATTTAATATTTTATAATTCTTGCAAATGTTAAAAGTAAAACAAATGTGTGAAATAATTATTTTTCAATTTAACAGATTCAGTGTTACAGATTTATTAATCCACTGTAAAACTCAAAAAGTTAAGGTAACTCACACAATTTGAGGAAACAGATTGCAGCAAACCATTTAAGTTCAAAAACTAATTCTAACGAGTACTTTGAATTTACTCCATTTGAGTAAATGAAGCAATTTGAGCACAGTAAAACCCAATAAATGAAGAGATCTCAAACCAACTGAGTACTGTAAAACCCAATAAGTTAAGGTTACTCAAACCGTTTGAAGAAACCGATTGCAACCAACCATTTGAGTTAAAAAACTAAACTATATGAGAACCGTAAACTTAAACTTCCATTTAAGTTGAAGTAATGAGGTATTTAATCAACTCATTACCTTCAACACTGAGTTCAATACTCTTTTCAAATGAATAGAATTAACTTTCAGTCAATTTTGAGTTAACTACACTCATTTCATTTGATAAAGTTGACTGTTGGGTTTTACAGTGTAAATATTGAAACAAAATATGTTTTCTGATTTGTGTCAGTAAGTAAAAGAGTATTGGGTCAAAGAATAAGTGATCATAAATTTTACTATAGTATATTATTGTATTTTAAATTGCTAAAAAAGGGTACAACCTAATGGTTTGAATGATAATGTCAAGTATAAACATTTAAAATGACATTTAATCTGTATTCTGGAGCTCTACTGTGATCCTTAAATACAAGCAATAAACTTGACAGGTTAACGTTCTCATCGTAAACCACCCAGAACATGTTAGAAACTGCATTGCAACATTCTAACACCCTTCTAAACATCTTCTTTTCTTAACATCTAAACATTCTCTTCTTCAAACTTCTCTACACCCAGCATTTTGATTTTCACATCTTCAGCAATAGATTAAGGAAAAATAGCTTAAGATCTTTTGGGCCAGTAAACAATCTTTCGTTCACCACCCAAATGTTAAAAAAAATAAATCTTGAGAAAATGCTTGTCAACAATCTGGCAACCATCTACAACATTCCAGTTGTGTGAAATAAAATAAAATAAAATAAAATAAAATAAAATAAAATAAAATAAAATAAAATAAAATAAAATAAAATAAAATAAAATAAAATAAAATAAAATAAAATAAAATAAAAATAAAATAAAATAATTTTTTTTATTAAATTAAATTAAATTAATAATTAAATTAAATAATAACCCGCATTCTCCTAATTACCCCTTGAACATGAATTCAAGGACATTTGGATCCATATGGGTGATCCTGAGGTAGGAGACCATAGAGATTAGAGAAAGGACTCTAGAGGCCGGAAGAAAATAGTGCATACATTCAGTAATATTCACTCTTCGCATATTGGCACAGGGACGGAAGACAGACCTCATGAGACCCCAAAACTCATTAAAAGTCACAACACTACAGGTTGCGTTTAAACAATTAAATTAAATGAAGTAACACGATCGCCTCATAGCAAGAAGGTCACTGGTTTCCCCCACAAGTCCAAAGACATGCGGTACAGGTGAATTGAATAAGCTAAATTGTCCGTAGTGTATGAGTGTGAATGCAAGAGTATGTGGGTGTTTCCCAGTGTTGGGTTGCGGCTGGAAGGGCATCCGCTGAGTAAAACCTATGCTGGATAAGTTGGCTGTTCATTTAATTTAAATGCAAACTAAACAAATGCTAATTAAACTCAAATTAAATCAAATAAAAATCTGAATATGCTGAATATCTTGTACACATTGGTCAAAATAATCATCACTGTTTTTCAGTTTGTGCATCAAACAGCATCTAAACTAGCACTCACACACACTGTGATTCATGCAGCTCCTTTTCAGAAAGTCAATTGGCCCTCTGTCTTCTGCTGCTAGCTGTGCTGCATCTCAATATTGAATGCGGGCCACTGCAGCAACTATTCTGAGCAGTTCATCAAGCACTCATCAAGCTATCTTTGCCTTTCGCTTCTCAACTCCATCGCTCAGCTTTCTTTTTCTTTTCACTAACTCTTGCACACTCTGGTCTATCTGACCTGTGGCCCAAGGCTCCAGCAGAGACTCATCCATCACCACAGACATCACTGTCTGTCCCCGTCCCCGTCCACCAGGGTCACGAATTTCGCTCTTCCAGGGTCATCAGTCTCTCTGTGGCAGATGCCAGAGTTTCTGAGTCAGCTTCAGCCTGGCAGCCTGGTGATTCTGGCTCTTTTTAACAGCAATCGCACACTGGGGCAGGGAATTGTGCTGATCAGAAGCCACCAGCCCACCTGTGGTAGATGAGTGAGACCTGTGGAGTGGGACCAAATGGAGGATATTGAACGCCTGCTTGAACCTGTCCATTGAGAAGCATTCGGAAAATCTCTATTGACAGGTTGCAGCATTGTGCTCTCAAAGCTTCAGGGTGGGATCATGTTTGGTTTGTTTTAGGTTACTTTTTATCTTTAAACGGTTTGATTTAGAGATGTCATAAAAATGTAGAAAGTATTTAGAATAATTGTATGTTTTAATGCATTGTTTTATAGAAGCTAGAGAACACTTATTTGGCACATATGCAAATATTAATCCAATAACTATTTGGTTCAGGATTTCTTACATTTTGAGAATGAAATTTGATTGTGATTTAGTTCAGTTGTTTTGGAATGATTCATATTTTTCCATGAAGAGATTGAAGTTTAACTATATAAACACACACACACACACACACACACACACACACACACACACACACACACACACACACACACACACACACACACACACACACACACACACACACACACACACACACACACACACACACACACACTAACAAACGAACAAACACATATACACTTTTATTTGACAAAAAAAGTCCAAGAATGAAAAAATATAAGCAAATGAAAGAAAATTTTAAAAAAAATTATAATAAATACAAATGTCATTTGCAATGCAACAATTGTATTCAAAATATATTTGCATAAATACATATGTATAACAAATATTTTATTTGCATAGGTGCCATTTTTTTAGACATACTTCTATTTAAAAATATAAAATATCATAAACAAATATTAAGTATGCTGTTAAACGTTTTAAATAATAGATTAATAGATAAGTAAACAGACAGAAACATGAACAAAAGCAGTAATTTTCAGTGATTTGCACTGAAGAAATGCCAAATCAATCAAAAAATTATAAATTAATTATAATTGTAGTAAACTACTACATATGATAATCACAAGTCATTAAAGTACAAATAAATTCACCAAAAAATCTAGAAAACATAATAAATAGCAACTGGGTAAAATCTGTGTTGCTCAAAAAGAGTTATGAATAATAAAGTTAGTGCATTTGGTTTCTTCAATCCCACATGCTCTTTGCTTTTTGCAAGATTAAGGGCCCCATCTAACACAATACGGCGATTTATTGCTATTTTTAGACCAGCGCAACCCTAATTTTCACATTTAGCACCATGTTGTTTAAATAACTTTGTGGACTTTGTGGACTCATGGGTGTTCCGGTCTAAAAAGGAGGTGTGTTAAGGTGAATTCTTGGCAGGTTGCAATTTTAAAAAAATGAAATAGATTGCGCCATTGACCAACTAAAAGCTGGTCTAAACTCTAGCACAGAGTGTGTTAGTTATGCACCTATGCAGGTCCAAAATGCGTGTACATTGCTTAAGACACACAGGGTGTACAGAAATACACAAATATCTTTACATATAAAAAAAATTAAAGAATTAAAATGTCACAAAATTATTATTTTCTACATAAATATGAAAAACACTATACCCTCTTTTTTTCAGCTTACTCATATGTCATAATTATTAGCAGAATTATTTGTTATATGCATATTTATATTTGTTTTTATAAAAGCAAGTTTAGACTTGTCCACCTATCAGGTTTTGGAGACGTATACATCACCATATAAGAATAGGCCGTGTGTTTGGATATAACTTTGTGGTTTTTTGACCACACTTCATTATTATTGTTCATTTATTTGTTTGCTGGAAATTAGAACCGAATTCAGAAATAGTTTTGAAACAATCTTTGTGCTTACCAAACTAAATAAATATATAGGCTAAAGAATGTCTTCAGTGGAGTGTGTACAACACCGTTTCCTCATCCATGTAATAAAGGAGTAAAGTAGAGTAAAGGTAAATTAAAGAGAAAGTAAAGAGGCCGAATGAAGGAGGCTCGTTCTTTATCCTCGCACTGCAGATGGTCTGTTTAACTGTTTTCTCACAAGTGAAGCTTTCAGTTTTTCCACTTACAATGTCAGCCATGTAAATAGCAAATGCGCCATGGCGCAATGCAACTGACTCTTAAAGGGAATGGCAGATGAGACTCTGATTGGTTTAATGCACGTTATGCTCAAAACACACCCATAACTCATTAACAGAATGAGCACAACCTTGTTAGACCATGCTCCAGGAAGCAGATCATATTTTTCCACCCTTAATGCTTTTGCACCATATGCTTTAGACTTTGCGCCTAGATCATTTAAATAGAGCCCTAGATTTCTTTTAAACGTTTGATGCATTTTTTCATTTTTCATTTTATCTTTATTCCATCTGAATAGAATAATAAACCTAAGGCACAAGAGCTATGAATTACTCTCGAGTTAACCTTGCTTGAACATCATGGCAGAAAATATTCCCAACTAATGACCTGCAATTTCTGCTCTTCTTATTATTCTCTGCACTTAAACGACTTCTGGACAATGCACAATGACCAAATCCTAGGCCTCTCAATGCATAATAACCCGCTTTCTCCTAATTACCCCTTGAACATGAATTCAAGGACATTTGGATCCATATGGGTGATCCTGAGGTAGGAGACCATAAAGATTAGAGAAAGGACTCTAGAGGCCAGAAGAAAATAGTGCATACATTCAGCAATATTCACTCTTCGCAGATTGGCAAAGGGACGGAATAGGTCGACAGACCTCATGAGACCCCAAAACTCATTAAAAGTCACAACACTACAGGTTGCGTTTAAACATCATGAGGGCAGCTTGGGTGAACCGTGGCCTTGATTAGATGTCATATTCATGCCGTAATCCAACACCCAGCCTTAGAGGTCACAGGGTGACGGTCTTCTTTTTATTCTGAGCTCTGGAGCAAACATAAGCAGGTCTGTACCGAGTCTAGCCAACCCACACTATTCTGCTCTCCTCTCTGAACTTCTCATTATTGAGATCTGTAATGAAATTGGACAGGCGTGATTGGTGTTTTCTGTATCCCATCGTCCAATTCACCAGATGAGATTAGGCCAATTCCAGGCAGATGGGCTTTCCATTGCCTCAGTGTCTCAGGGGCGCAGCAGAGCCCCAGTCCTTTGGGCTTTTCCTGTCGGGGAGGCTGTTTACCATTGCAACACACAGACCGAGGACAGACAGGAAACTGGTCCAGAGGCACAGGAAATGTAAAGCTAGTCAATAACAAGTAGGTGGAAAAAGGAAGATCAAATTAGTCGAAGTACTAATAAGCAAAGTGCTTTTTTCTTCTCCTTCCTCACTGTGTCTTTCCAACTTGGCCATCTGTCCATTTCTGAAAGACACTTCTTGCATATGTTCTAATTATTATAAACCATCTTACATAAGATTTAATCAAAGTTTATGGATGCTCATGGAAGGGATGAGTCAGAGAGCAGATGATCACTGTGTATTGGCTTTATTTCATTGGCTGATATGTGCAAATACAGCTCACTTGTTCTTTTTAATGAATTTAACTTGTCCTACATTGGACATGCTGAGGAGTGGGGTCCAGTCCTACTCCTGGGCACACTGGACACACTGTTCCATCTAGTTACAAGTTTCCCTGTTAAAAAAATAATTTGTTTGTCCAAGCAGCTTATTACAAAATATATAGTAATGTTTTAAAGTTAAGCAACCTCTAGCTGGTGTGAAAAAAATGACAGTACTGTGTTATAGGGATGCATGATGCATAAATTGAAATTAAATAAAAATTATGATTTGACAAAAGCTGAGATTGTCATGCACATCTTGTCAGGGAAACAAGCAACCCAGGCTCATTCTGAAAATGTACTTCTATATACATTTCTGGAGAGCACCAAATACTTTCCAGGTGCTACTTTTTTTTGCAGTTTTTGCTTTAACGAATCCACCTTATCTCGCAAATGCCATTTGCGCCTGCTGTTCTCGTGTAAATCCACCAGAGGCCGCTGTGTATGCTTTTTGAGATCTCAAATGTCTCTCGTGAGTGCCATTCGCGCCTGCTCTTCTCGCGTAAATCCACCAACAGCCACTGTCGACTGACTGACTGACTGACTGACTTACTGACTGAATGACTGACTGACTGACTGACCTACCCTCCCCCAATAGTGTTTTCAAAAGCACCAATTGACCCACCCACCCACAACATTCCCTAAACCCAACTGACGGTTATAAAAAGCAATCAAAAATAGATAAGCCCTCGCCTGATTTTTACCACGTTTTTTTTAGATTTTACCACATTCTCACATTGTATTTACTTGTTCATTTTATTTTTTGGATTCTGTTTTTGTTTTACCCGCTTCCTGGAAGCGTTCTTCACCGGACTCAACTCCGCTCTGCTTCCCAAGTCCACCGACGTACATGGTGAGCTACTGGACAAACTGGTAACAACAGAAAAGCTGTCCATACAGAGGTAAGCGGTCAGCTGGTAAGCGCAAAAAGGAACGGTGTCATACTGCCCTGTAGCGTTCGATTTAAAAATAAAATGCAACCATACGTCCTTCTGGCTACATAATTCGTGATCTCTAGAAATGTACATAGGGCTACATTTTCAGAATGATATAGAACAACATGTTGGAAACACGGCTCTGTGATCAGTCGTAAATCTCCTCCAAAGACCAGAGGGCGCTCCCCCACAGAAACTTTAAATATGACTTAAATAAGAAACCCTGGACACCAAACAGAGGATTTAATAGCTTTTATTGATTTAACTAATAGTCATTAATATCATTAAAATTATTGACTAGTAATTGTAAGACTCTAGAAAAATGATTTGTATAATGATTACATACATAATGATTTATCATAATGGCATTCAACTTTCATCTTTATATCTGTAGCTCTATCTACAATGTAAATTGTGTCAAAGCAGCTCAACAGATGAAGAAAAGAGAGTAAAAGCCATATTTCAAATTGTAGAACGTTCCAGCAATTCAGGTAGACAGAAGAGTAGTGTAAAATCTTGTGTTGTTCTAGATGAATTGAAACTGATTCAGTTCAATTTAGAATAATGACATTGTTGAAGTTTAGTTCAAATTGGTTTAATGCAAATGTCACTGCTTAATGTGGATTCACTGAAGAACTGAAGAATTGAAGTTATATAGTGAGTTTGGACTAAAAAATTATTATATGTGGTATTTTCACTTTCTTTCAGATGTTGCAGCAACACAGAGCCATAGTTATCTGCGAAGTGATGTAAACAGAATGATTATCTTTGATTTCAGGATTGTGTAGTAAACGCTGCTCCTTCATAATTCATGTGGCTGGAGATGGACAGCTGAATAAAGAACTAGCTTTACTGACAAAGCGTCCATGGCTTGACTAGCTTTACTGACAAATTGCCTTTAGTTGTGCATCCCAGTAGCTGTTATAAAATAATAAATAATGTATTAATTATGTGTGATTTTTTGAACTTACAAAATTTACATTTACACATTTCTCAGAGGCTTTGAAACATATACATGGCAAAATGCATTTTAGTAAATGTTTCTGTGGGTTGTGTTTAACAAATTATTATATGGGTTGCATGACAGGTTGGCTCTAGCACTTTTCAGTAGAAGTTTTCAGTGAGTCTGAAGTCCTTGATTTCCTGGTTCAGGAACAGGTTTGGAGACTCTTGCTATAGATAAGGGGTAAGGACCCACTACATTTAAACTTGCATTTTGATTGGTAATTCTGATCACAGGTTATTTCTTGATGTCACATGCCACTTTTGATGTCCACTAGAGGGCGCTTAACATTAATATGTAACTAGATCGTAACAAAATAGGGAGAAATCTCTCACTTTCCTCTGCAAAAGCTTATTCATTTTATTTGGGAGTTGAGATGATCGAGAGTTATTGTTTATAAAAATTTGTAATTTGGAACATATGAGGGTGAATAATTGACTGAATTGTCATTTTTGGGTGAACTAACCCTTTAAGAATGCTTCACCTTTTCTGTCGTGGGAATGGCTTATATTCACAATTGATGACAGTCATTCAGCATAGACAAGTGAACTTTTCAATCTTAATTGAGTTGATATAAGCAGATCACTGTCTAAGCTTATAGAGCAATCTCTGACAAACCACATTACACAGACGTCCGCAACAAGAGAATTACCAAGCTTACACACAACAAACACACACCCTAACATCATCCACACACAACCTTACAACACAGAACATCAATCAAACCACAAAGGCACCACGAACACACGAGGAAATCCTTTTTCCCCCAAAACAATGAGGTCTCCAAACTGCAACCCTATTAATAGTCTACAAAAGGGGCAGGCCTTGATCCCCAGCATGGAGGAGACCGTCATAAAAAACATGCACAAAACCAACGACCCACCGCCGCTTGCCGGGTCAGCTATGATGAGACATGAATGTAACCGTCCAACCAATCTGGCTTAATAGTGTCCATCCTCGCCACCTTTGCAGAGCCAATGGTGTGTGTACGTGTTGACTCGGAGGGTCACAGGGCCTCCACAGATCCTGTGACCCCGAAAGGAGACTAGAGAATCAGAAGCGGACCCCCACAGACAGGACAGAGCCTTCTTTATGCCCTAATCTGCTAGCATCAGAAATCAATATGGTTAGTGGTACCACCACAATAGCAGGAGCAGGAGTTAGCACCTTGCCCGATTTCAGAGGCTCTCTAGGGGGGCATAAAGCCGAGGTCTGCCATGCCCGCTACTGACCTCTGGCACAGCCGCACCCCAGCGTCTAACCTGCTTAACATTCATTACGGAAACCTGGGCAGATGCTGGGATTTCAGGCCTGCTGTCGTCTTCTCTCTTGTCTTCGCTTCCTCATCCGCTCAACATGGGGTCGATTCCATGTGCTTTTTCATTTCTAAAGCAGAGATCAGAGATCCACTGACAGGCCCAGCTTAATGTTATCCATGCTAAAGGGTTTTGAAGAACCCTGGTGTGGTGGAGACTCACCGTATTTCTGCAGCGTTGGGGTCCGGAGCTCAGATGCAAGGCTTTAGTGTTGACACGTCTCCCTGGGGGACCGATTTGGAATTGAATGCCAGGGTTGTTGAATGATCGGGATTTCCAGCTGTAAATGTGCATTTTGGGTCCATCCTCAGTCGTCAACATGCTAAGTTTTCAGTAATGCAAAGTTTTTCAGCTTTAAATTGCAAGTTTGTTGCTGTTTACATAGGCAGAATGAGTTGTTTGGCTTTCTCTCGTCCTCTGAATGCGTTTAGTTTGGTCCTGCTCACTGGAATGAAACTTTCAAGAGCTTATTGCTTCTGTTAATGATTATACTGAACCAGTCAGGTGAGTCATCTGGTAACACTTTATTTGGATGGTCCCTTCAACACATTTTGTGTTGCTATATGCCAACTATATTTCAGTATTAGTAGACTGTAAGGTTGGGGTAAGGTTAGGGTTAGTGTAAGTTGACATGCGCATGAAAAGTTTCTTGTAGTCAGGTGAATGTCTGTTGGTAAAATCAGCAGATTTTAAGCAGACAGTCTACCAATACTCTATTGAGATTTAGCTGGCTTGTATTTGCAGTGTAACTTATACTGTAGTCAACAAAATGTGCAATAGGGACCATCAAATTAAAAGGTAACACTTTAATTTAAGGTGAGGCAGTTGCACATGTTCTATGCATTTACTAAAGTAATTACAATGAATTATAGATAATAACCTGTAACTTACCCTAAACCTAACCGCATTCAACCATATCACTTAAGTACATGTAATTAATTAATATTACTCAATAGTTAAATGAATAATTACACTGTAACTACGCCACTTTAAAATAAAGTGTAACCAAATAAAGTGCTAGAGTGTCATCTTTGTCGAAAAATTAGGAGATGTACACACACAAGCCCAAAACTGTGGATGGCATTGGTGGACAAAGAGCTATTCAGAGTGCAGAAGAATAGGCAAGGATCAGGTTCTGTCCTGCTACATGCATAAATCTGCCGTCGTGCTTAATTACATTACTGAGGATTTACAGAGTCGTTTTAAGGAAACCACACACACTATCAGTCCCACAAATCAAAGCTCATTAGTGGGAATGTGTGCGAGTGTGTGTTTCCCCTCGTGCATGTCAGTGGGACTGCTGTCTATCTGCCTTTTTAATCATATCTCATTAGTGTGAGAGGATTTTCAGGATTGAAGTTGTCTTATGAACGTTCACTCTTCTGCTGGAGCTGAAATTTGGGAGAAATATTAACCAAGCTACTAATGTGAGCTTTGTTGCCCTGGTGATGTAGAAACATGAACAGTATGCAAGTGTACAGACATTTTTTTTTTACCTTTGGTTGAGTGCAATACATTGACAATCATGAAGAAATCCTAAAAAATCTAAATGGTGGTTTAAAGTTTGTAGACATTAGTACTGTTTATGTTCATGCTGGTTTTCGAATTTAAAATGATTTCATACTATTTAAAACATAAATTAATATTGTGCAATCATCAAGTAAAAAGTTCCACCAAATTCAATTCAATTCATCTTTATTTGTATAGCGCTTTTACAATGTAGATTGTGTCAAAGCAGCGTCACATAGAAGATTATAGTGAATTGAAACAGTGTCAGATTAGTTTTCAGAGTTTAAGTTCAGTTCAGTTTAGCTCAGTTCAGTGTGGTTTAATAATCATTACTGAGAGTCCAAACACTGAAGAGTAATCCATGGATGCGCAGTTCTACAAGTCCCAAACTATGCAAGCCATTGACGGCAGCGGCGAGGAAAAAACTTCACTAATAGGCGAAAGTGAAGGATAAAAGCCTTAAGAGAAACCAGGCTCCGTTTGGCACGACCATTTCTCCTATGGCCAAATGTCTTGTGCAGAGCTGCAGTCTAGGCGATAGAGGCTGGAGAACGCTGGACCTCAGCGAAGACTCGTCTGTCCCTGGAATCTTACAGGAATCAGACGCATGCTCTCCACTCCTCCATGTCCACCACAGCAGCTGCTCAGGATATGGTCTGGTCCGAGATTGTGGAAACCTTGGGATCATCTCTTCACAGGTCTTGGATCGCATCAGTGGCACTGCATAATCTCTGGGGGCCTCGGGATGAGTATCCCCAGGTGGAAATAGAGAATAAGGAGGATAATTAGCGTGGCTGCTGTTCATAATGTATATAAACGAGATGCGTGGAGCACATTCATGCATCATACTGCTATGTAATGCATTGAGTGTATGCTTTACTAGGTCTAATTTTGAACAGAGAGTGTGTCTTAGCCTCGGACATTATCAGGAAGGCTATTCCAGAGTTTAGGAGCCATAAATGAGAAGGCTCGACCTCCTTTACTCGACTTTGCTATTCTAGGTACTACCAGAAACCCTGAGTTTTGAGATCGTAAAGAGCGGGTTGGATTGTAGCGAGACAGGAGATTGGTTAGATAAACAGGAGCTAGATTATTTAAAGCTTTATTGGTAAGAAGTATTATTTTAAAATCAATATGAAACTTAACAGGCAGCCAGTGTAAAGAGGATAAAATTGGGGTGGTATGATCATATTTTCTAGACCTGGTAAGAACTCTGGCAGCTGCATTTTGTACTAGCTGAAGTTTGTTAATAGAGGATGCTGGGCAACCAGTGAACAGAGCATTACAGTAATCCAGCCTAGAAGTCATGAAAGCATGAACTAGCTTTTCTGCATCTGAGATGGAAAGCATATTTCGTAACGTAGCGATATTTCTGCAGTTTTGTGACATGGGAGATATGATTTTCAAAAGTTCAATTGCTGTCTAATATAACACCCAACCCACAAAATAATTAAAACATGGGTATTGTGTTGTCTAAAAATCTGAGAACAAGGTAATTTTATTATTTTATGCAAAAAAAAACTAAATGACATTTTTATTTTACATTTGAAAAAAATATTTACTTCATACTTTACAGAATAAAAGAAAAATTATTAGCTATATTCACCAAGGAATAAAATCATTAATGCTCTTTTATGCTAAAGTCTATATTAGTGGTGTAACGGATCAAAAATCTCACGGTTTGGATCACACTACGGTTTTTGAGCCATGGATCGGACCATTTTTTGGATCAGCAAAAAAGGGAGGAGACAAATGTCATTTTCTTTTCATTTATGCAAAAATATTATTGAAATTTTATTGAATATTTCTGAAAATATAACAAACAGAATTTAGAACCTGTGTAATTTTAATAAAATGAAAAATCAAGAAAGAACCAGGTAAAAAAAAAAAGAAAAATATTTAATACGAAAAATGATCTTTGCTACTGTTGCTGATAATGCTAAATATAGAAATCTAACGTCATGTACAACATATCATATTTATTTTCAATGAATGATTCAACAATTCACACATAAAACTTCATGTTTCATTTTTAAAAATCTATTCAATGACATAATTTTGATGGTTGTTTGTTGCCACCTATTGGTTAAACAATGTAATTGCCACAACATTCATCAGCGTCAAGTTCCGTGAAACGGTGATTTTAATCTTTACCAAAAACATCAGTGTTTATATCTGAACTATAAACTGTTATCCCAGTGTGTTATATAATTGTAATTATTGTGAAAAAGTGTAAAAACTAAATGTCTCTCCATCAAACGCAGATTTGAATGCAGCTCTTCAAAGGATTAATAAACATATGCAAATCATTATCATTTATCATTCATGTTGTGCGGGTTTGAATTGATATCACTATCTTTTAATTTTTAATTGTGCAGCTTTAAACTGAAAGCATTAACGCATGCTAAACAAGCAGTGACAGAAAAAAACCTTTAATTAATAACCTACGAAGGCATTGAGGTCCCACCACAACTTTTTTCGTCAGCATTATATTTTACAGGGAAGCCAAAATGCTTTCATACAAGTGATTTATATGACGCGGGAGGCAATCTCTCAGCTATTGTTATAAATGTTGGATAAAACGTTACACCCCTAATATATATTTATACAGTTGAAGTTGAATTATTAGCCCCCTTTGAATTTTATTTCTTTTTTTAAATATTTCCCAAATGATGTTAAACAGTGCAAGGCTTTTTTTCAATAAATATTTTTTTTCGATAGTCTACAGAACAAACCATCTTTATACAATAACTTGCCTAATTAAGCTAATTAACCTAGTTAAGCCTTTAGATGTCACTTTAAGCTGTATTTAAGTCTCTTGAAAAATATCTAGTCAAATATTAGGCAAAGATAAAATAAATCAGTTATTAGAAATGAGTTATTAAAACTATTATGTTTAAAAATGTGTTGAAAATTTTTTCTCTCCGATAAACAGAAATTGGGGAAAAAATAACAGGGGGGCTAATAATTCTTACTTTAACTGTATAAATTTACCATGCTTCAAGTATTTTAAGAGTATATCTGATATATATGATATAGTTGATATCATTATATATGTATAATGATATCAACTAATGACATATATACAGTATATATATATATATATATATATATATATATATATATATATATATATATATATATTTGGCTATTAGCTTATTATTAAAATAATATGCCATTGAACCATTAATGGCTTCCTCATTTTCTGGTGTGATCCTATTTAATGTCTTTCTCTCATGTTCGACAGAGATTATTGCAAAGCATTCTGGGTAATCCAGATGCAACAAAGCCAGTTGCTAGGGCACTGCTAGAAAAATGCTTTGTCAGATAAATATTTCCAAAAGAGAAAAGCAGCATTTTTCTTTTTTCTCAAAGTAATATAGCCGCAGCCCTTCATTAGCAGAAGCATAACTGAACTTTATAAACACAATCAGTACCAGTGCTAAATATTATCCTATTTTAAACCAGCATTCACCAATCCTGGAATGTGCATGCAAGACTTTGAAATATGCATCCTAGAATCATATGAAAGCCTAAGTAAATGTAATTGGTGAATAAGATCTAGCTATTCTACCAGGTATTGTTAGCTAAAAAGCTGTGGGACAAAAGCTGGTGGTTCTAGGCTTATCTCATCTCAGCAGGACAGCCGAACCCCCTGTGGGACAAACTCACTCTATTCCTAAACTTCATCTCGGCCGAAGAGCCCACACTGGGCCCTTATACACCCATTCCATCAATCTGTCAAACCAGAACAGACACATGCAGCACAATACGGCCTCCCTGCATCTCTGCTTTAATGTTCGCTCTTCACAATATGGTCCATACCGCACTACATCAGTGGAGCTACTTCCACCCCGCTGAGTGATGCTGCTTGGGAAAAATAACTGTGGCATATATCTTGACCTCTGCTCTCTGAGTGCATAATGTGCCATTATAGGAGTGTTCCAGGTTCAATAACATCTTGATTAGCACAAAAAAGGCTGATGCACTTATAATGGAAGTGAATGGGAGAATTCTACAAGCAGGAGATATGTTAAGCTTTTTTTTTTTACTTCTGTTAATTGAAACTTGGGTATTAATTAGGCTGTAAGATTGTTTATATAATTTTGATATGCCATTTATTGTGGTATTGTGCACAAGAATTAATTTAAAAAGTTGTAAAAATGCATGTAACGTTACACAGAAAAAATTTAAATATAGCTTGATATATAATTCATTCATTCCTTTTCCTTTGGCATAGTCCCTTATTTATCAGGGCTTGCCACAGCCAAATGAACCACCCATAATATTAAATAATAATATTTTTTTTAAAGGGAGCTTGAAAGTGTTGGTGATGTATAGTCAACAACACTGAAAAAAATTTGACAACTTAAAATTTTAAGGCAACAAACTTCAGGACATTTCTGAGTTTTTAAATTGAGTCAAGTGCAATAATTGGGTTGAAAGTTGAGTCAACTCAAAAACGTTCTGAAGTTTGTTGCCTTAATTTTAAGTTGAGTCCACTTTTTTTAATAGTGAATGTACATTTAAAAACTGCTGGGTACAATCGATTTGTGTTGGAACAACATGAAGGAATTAAGTTACAGATTCATTTTTTACAAATGTAAATGGATTGAATATAAAACAATTAAATTGTTAAAAAAAAAAATTAAGAATTGTGCTGTTTCATCTCATTTTAAAGTTTGAACAAACATCAAATGTCATATCTTTGAGTGTAGCCAAACCATTGTGGTTCTATTTCAACAAACAACACAGTAATCAATTATTTCTTAATTTACCCAATATTACAAACACTTATCTAATTTTATATGCATATATTTTATGTTCTCAGAAGAAAAAAAAGATATTTTGATAAAAGATGGTTCGGAATAACTGAATGAAACAAAAAAATATATAAAAATAAGCGAATGGGTTTGCAGCAATATACTTTATAACAACCCAGCAAGCATTTTTTTGTGTTTAAAAGATAGATGTCTAAACAGACATATTGGCTAAAACAAGGGTAAATTTGGTGAAAATCTAATAGACGTCTAACAATAGTCCATCAAAAACACAGCAATAAGTGACTACACATGTGAAGTCTGTCTAATCTGTGTATTTGATGACTATAGTCTATTAGATTTTCACTGACAGCCTGAATATAGCCTTGTTTTATCCAAGACATCTATGTATAGACATCTATTAGATGTCAATTAAACATAAAATTGCTTGGTAGGAAATATCCAGATGTCATCCTCACTGCAAGTGATGTTTAGATGAATATGAAAATATGTGCTGTACTCTTTTCCTTCAATAACAAAAGAAACATGCAAGAAAATGACAGCGGCAAGAAAACAGCAGTTAAGAAAACATCTGATAATAGTGATATATAGGTCAGTTCCCCAACATTTTGTTGACAGATGAGGCAATGCTCTAATGATTTTAAAGTATATTTAAGACTCTAGATATGAGAAACATAATTAGTTACAGCACAGAAAAGCTCTATCAGCTATGTAAAATTGTTTCCTGCGTCATAAAGTGGACCAAAGACTCCCTGGAATGTATGTAAACATCATATCCTTTTTATTTTTGTAGGACAAACATGCCGAGACATAAAAATCTGGCTTTCAAAGTGAACGTGTATGAAGTTTCTTTACAAGTTGTTCAAAAAGTTTTACAAATAAAAGTGATTCATCCATAAAAACCTTTACATAAAGCCCCATCAAACATCTCAGAATAGATGTTAGCAGTATTATGAAGTGTTTAGGCATATGTACTGTAAGCGCTCGTATATGAGCGAGAGGCGCAGCTAATTGAGGGAGCACGCAGAGGCGAGAAACTGCGAACATCCACACAATATCCAGACTCAGGCCTGTACTCTTACTCCAGGACAGGCTATTCACCCAATCTACAAGTAAAGAAGAAAAGAGAACTCCAAACTCTCTATAAAGCCCCTTTCAGTAGTGATTTGTTATTCTCCTCTTTCCCCCCCCTAAACAGTCAAAAGAAAATGTTGGATGGGGCTTTTGTGGGAGGAGGCCTGAATAAATTTTACATACTCAAGGCAGCGTACATAGTGATTGCCGCTTCCCCTAAAACTTTCTTTTCTTTCTTTCTTTCTTTCTCTCGCTCGCTCTCCTTCCCTTTTTTTCAGAAAACACTTTCCTTGCTGAATGGGCACCTATTAGTGACTCCATTATGGCAGCAGAGCACTTCAATGGCTCCTGGCTGTGAGGCTGTATGGCAAAAGCCTGAGGCTCAGCGTTGCCCACCCCGAACAGCCTCCTGCGGTCCACACTCACTGTATTGATAGGTAGATGCAGTGTGGAGTTGGTTGATGTGTGCGAATTGGGAGGGGTACGAGAAGGGGGGAGCTCTCATCTTCCCTTTTTTTTGGTAATCTCCAGGTGCTTTGGGAGAAAGTGTGGCTTTGAAAGAGGCAGAGCGAAAGAATAAAAAAGTTGGAGGTTTTGCATTGTGTCGTGCTTTCCACACTAGTCACTTAAATCCAGAATGCAATGTTCAACATGCATTAGCTGATCTCCATAATAATCCCCCCCACCCCAGCCCCGCTGTACACACTCACTCACTCATATGCGTATACAACATTTCCCCAACCCCCAAACTAAATGCATGTTGTACACTTGCACCGAAAGTAGATGGCTTTTTAGCTTCAGGATATAGAAATGAAGATGATGCTTGTAATGTTTAACATGTCTTGTAATTAAGGCCGTGTGTCGATTCTTTAAAGTAATCTATTCTTTGATTTCAAGGAGAATGGGAAATGGGAGAAGTTGGAAAAGGAGCCTAACATGTCCGGGCATGATCGTTCCCTACATAGGCTCATTCTGAAAATGTAGCCCTATATACATTTCTGGAGATTGTGAATTATGTAGCCAGAAGTACGTATGGCTGCATTTCATTTTTTGAATGAACGCTATGGGGCGGTATGACGCCGTTCCTTTTCGCGCTTAACAGCTGACCGCATACCTCCATATGGATGGCTTTCCGGCTATTACCAGTTTGCCAAGTTAGCTCACCCTGTACGTCGGTGGACTTGAGTGGCAGAGAGTAGATGACCACGATGAAGGGGTTTGAGTCTGGTGAAGAACGGCGGGTAAGACAAAAACAGAAGCCAAAAAATAAAATAAACAAGTAAATAACAGGGTGAGAATGTGTTAAAGCATGGTAAAAATCAAGGACTTTTCTTTTTCTAAATTGCTTTTTAAATTTGTTGGTTGGGTTTAGGGAAGTGAGTGGGCGGGTCAATCTGTGCTTTTTAAAATACTATTGGTTGGGTTTAGGGAAGGGGGAGGGTGGGTCAGTCGATCGGTTAGTCGATCGGTCAGTCAGTCATTCAGTCAGTCAAACAGACAGTCGACAGAGGCCTCTGGTGGATTTATGAGAGAACAGCAGGCACAAATGGCACTCGCGAGAGAAATTTGAGATCTCAAAAAGCATACACAGCGGCCTCTCGTGGATTCGCGAAAACAAAAACTGCAATAAAACGTAGCTCCTGGGACAAATTTGACTGTCTCCAGAAATGTATATAGAGCTACGTTTTCAGAATGAGCCTGGGTTGATCGTTTCTGTCATTCCAAACTCAATTAAAATAATTCTCTCCAATTTCTCTCCAATTTTTCTTTTTAGTTGTAGCTTGAGTCATTTAAGTATGTTTTTCATTGAAATTTATATTTTATTTTAATATTTCTTTATTATGAATCATTATGAACTGGCTCAAATCTTTTGATATTTTAAATGTTTTGTTTAATAATAAGAATAAGAATAAATGGTAACACTTTAGTTAAGT